>JAVJIF010008326.1:0-180601 GCA_038442645.1 Agave tequilana | reverse complement strand
CCGAGGAGGATTTGTTACAACAATAGGAGTACCGAACTCCTCTCTCAAACACCGCCTCACAACCGAGGGGTAGGCCCGTAGCCAAACAATAACCAACAAACACCTCTACCGAAGAGGGATATACAAATCAACTCCACCTCTCACTAGAGGGAGCCAATCACAATCTCAACCTCTACCAAAGAGGGAGCAAACCAATCACCCGATCAACTTCTACCAAAGAGGGATACAACAAAGCAAGGGTGTTTACAATAAGTGGTTTCTTTCAACCACAAACAATCTCTCTTTTCCACAAAACAAAGATCCTATAGAATAGGATAAAAGATATAGCTCAAGTGTGAAAAAACAAAGTGTTTTGATCAAAGAAAATCTCTTGGGAAAATACCAAATTGATATAGAAATTAAGAACAAGAAACTAATTCCAAAAACCTATTTTCTTTGAAAAATGATAAAAACACTTTAAACAAATAAGATGAATCTTTTGGCACTTAAAACTCTTTTTGAAAACTTGTTAAACACTTCAGAAAAGTAAGAATTTTTGCTCTTAAAATCTTGGCTAAAACCCCCAAGTAAATGGGTATATATAGGTCAAAACAGAAACTAGCCGTTAGGCTGATCTGGCAACCTGACAGGCCTAGCGGTCGTCCGGCCGGCCGACCGCCAACGGTCAGAAAAGTGACGTTGGGGCAACCCGGTCGACCGCCACGGCCGACCGCCCAGATACAGAGAGCAGACTCTCTGATCCGGTCGGCCGCTCGGCCAACCGCCCAGATACAGAGAGCAAAGCTCTCTGGTCCGGTCGGCCGCCCGGCCGACCGGCCCTGTGTCTGCCAAACGTGCACAAGCCTGTTCACGTCGGTCGACCGTAAGGGTCGACCGGCCTTTGGTGCGGTCGACCCGTGCGGTCGACCGACCTGGCCTGTCAGCACAAATCTGGGACAGAAACACATGTTAAAAATATTTCTAAAAATTCTTTTATCTCTTGTAAAAATAACCCAAAAATAGTTTTATCTTTTTTCATTGATATGTAAACAAGTGATAAATATTTTAGCTCAAATATCAAGCATATGAAATTTTTTGTGTCTTAACATTTTTACCAAAAATCAAAATATGTATTTTATCAACTTGATTTTTCAATACATGAATAGGATAGTCAAAATAAGTTTGTATAAGAAGTTTAAGCATGCATGTATAACTAGAATACATCTATTATACATATAAACCATGTAAACTTGTTTTAATCAACTATTCATGAAAACAATATCGGTTAAACTAAAAACCGAAAACCATAAAACGTGTGTGTTTGTGCACTTGAGCATATCAACTATACTAAGCTTTACAAATGGATCTAAACACACTAAACTAAACTAGGATACCTAAGTCTTCTTGACGATCTTCAATCTTCAAGCCGACTCGATCCCAAACGTGATCCACGAGTGAAAGGTATGATCTTGATGTTCGGGCACGGGAATCACCAAGTGAAGGCTTCCAAACTCCTCTTTTGAAGCAATCACCAACTAATATCTGATCAATGATCTGTAACTAAAATCACAAGATAATTAGTAATATAACTACATGAGTTAATCATCATCAAAACTAGAGTGGAAGGCCTCTGGGCCAACAATCTCCCCCTTTTTGATGATGACAAAACTCATGGAGTTATATATGCATGGATTAAAGTTAAGCTTCAAAGAAGCTCCCCCTTAACTCATGCATAAAACAAATAAACATAAATATGCAATGAATGACAATGCATAATCATGCATAAATAATAAATGGCTCTAGATACCAATGAAATGTTAAAAACAAAACATGCTCTAGATACCAATTAAATTAACTAAATTTGTCATAAATATGCAATGAATGACAATGCATAATCATGCATAAACAATAAATGGCTCTAGATACCAATGAAATATTTAAAAACAAAACATGCTCTAGATACCAATTAAAATTAAACTAAATTAAACTTAATATATGCAAAACATAAACATGCATATATAAAACTCTCAAATAATTCTCTCCCTTTTTGTCAATCATCAATAAAGGGGTAAAAACAAAACAAAACGAAATCTTCTCCCCTTTTTAATACAAAGAAACACTCATCAATAAGGGGTAAAAGCAAAACCAAATCAATAAATTTTTCTCCCCCTTTTGTTCGAAACAACGAATCAATAAAGGGTTAATAAAAAATATGTTCTCCCCCGTTTCGTCTAAAACAAAAACAAAAACCAAATAGGGGTGACAATCAATTAAGGTACCAATTGAAAATATGTCAAAGTAGCATTTTCATACCAATTGAAAGTAAACATAGATCAATCAATAAATGATATATGCGATATACATTCATGAAGAGGAAGATAAAAGCTTCCCTATATAGATACATTACATGAAGGAGGGATGATAAGCCCTAATTCACATAACGTACACTATGTAATGTATAAGAGGAGATGTGAAGCTCCCCTACACACGTGTATCACATAAAGAAGAGATTGTCAAGCTCTTCAATAAAAGATACACTCATTATGAATCTATATGTAGAAGAGATATTAAGCTCTCCTTGCATATAGGCAATACAAATCAAAACTTTTGTATTTATCTTTTAAAACAAAATTTTGAATTTTCTCAATAAAACAAATTTGATACCAATTAAAAGTATTATTCTTTTTAAACATATGATACCAAATTGAAATTATTATTTTCTATCATAAAGTAAGGGAGTGGAAATACAAATACCAATTGTAAACATGAAAATCGAATTTTCTCTCCCTTTATGAAATACCAACAAAACATATGCATAAGCTTGTAATAAGATACCAATTGAAATGAAATTGAAAACTAATCAATTGAAACAAAATTGAAGCTCAAGCTTAGCACAAACACAAACATATATATGTATGGAAAATAGATACCAATTGAAATTGATATTCTTGGAAGTGAAAACATACATACATACAAACATATATGAGCATACAAGAAAGGTCAAAATTGATACCAATTGAAAGAGTCCAATGATACCAATTGAAACAACAATAATGATCAAGTGTATATCTCATATAACTACCACCCAACCATGTTCAAGTTTTAAAATGATTTTCAATATAAAGCATACATGAGGCATGGTCTCCCATCCAACCACCCATGGATGGTAGGGAGTTTCAAAAAAATAGATTTGAAAATAAGCTTTATTTGAAAAACTCTACCAAAATGAAGAATACGAAGTAGTTAAATGGAAAAACTTGTTAACTAGTACGAAATCCTTCAAGCAAGGAAAAAACAAAATTATTTTTCATAAACATGAAATTCACAAAATAGTCAACACTCATAATCAATTAAGCATAAATATGACTCATGAAACAAACACATGAGTAAACAATAAATGTGAGTGTACAAGTAAGATGTGAAGATCATAATCACGATGGATGTTCAATTAAGCTCAATTAATTCCTTGAAACATGAAAACATGAAAATCATCAAAACTTATTTAATATTCAAGGTATATGTATGTCCTATACAAACTAAAGTATACATACATATCCAAACACAACGAGTCCACAAAGATATATGCATGAAGGCACGTGGCTCAAAAGGATGTATATGTATAAACAATAATTTGGATAAAATGGACATATACATGAAGTTAAACATAAACATATGGAAACATGAAAAAATAAATTTTCATTAAAACAAATTTCATTTCAAGGTATATGTATGATTTGCCAACACAAAAAATATACATACATATCCCTAAACACAATTGAGTCCATATGTATAGATTTGCATGAAAGGCAAATGACTCAAGAGGTATACATGTATATCTTAAAGTTTGGCAAAATGGACATATACATGAAATGGAAACACATGATCATAAAACAAATCCAAAAGTAGGAATACAAGTTTAAAATGTAAGAATCATCAAAAATAGATTATACTAGCACATCTAATGGGTTCAAATAAGCATTCAAGCTCAAACATATATAGATTTATTTGTGGCCCACTATATGCACAAATATGTATACTAGTTCTAATGAAAACTAACATCTAAACATGTAATCAAATCATGAAGCATAAAAACACGATATAAATCATTAAGAGTAGGTATATACTTGTATTAAAAATATGATTATTATGTAAATTCACATGTTATTAGAACTATGATATACATTATAGCTAAACAAAGGTGAGAACACTAAATATGGGTCCATATAAACATGGGTGTCTCAAAGGGCTATACATGCATGTCAATGGTCTAATAATCATGGCATTTTCATAATAATCTAAAAACAATAAAACATGATAAAAACAATGAATATGAAAGCATGTAAACAATAATAAGGAGTTAGGAATCGTTACCAAAACCTAGAAGGCAACTTTCCTTGTCTCCAAAACATGGTGGTCATCTCCACCAAACCTTCCCTTGAAAGTGATGCATCCAATTGATTTCCATGAAGCTCGGAACGCATCCACTCCAAGGTACCGCTACTCTCACGTCATGTGAGAGCCCACACCTATATCAAACACACGAGGGGTGGTCTTTGGTACCCATATCTTATTGGGTCCATGGGGGTTAGTACCTTCTCTAACCCAAACAAATTTATTTGCTAAATTAGAAACATGTATACGATCATAACAAAATTAGCAAGGTGGCCCTTACGTCCATAATGTGTACAAGTGTACACATGAGCATACATGTGATGGGTGTGTCCGTGTGGAGCATGTGTATGCCGTGATGGGTGTGCATGCAAAATAGATGGAACTTGTTTCTTTCGAAACAAAGTTTCCAAACGTGTATGACCCACTACACATTGGCTCAAAGTGGAGCCCAAATAATCTACACTCTTCTTAAGCATGGATATATCATTATTAATTAAAGAAGAGGTGGCACATGCAATAGGTGATCTAGATGGAACTACTCTAGCATGGCAACATGAGAATCAATCTTATTTTGCAAAAACTCATTTTTCTTTAAACAAACATTTAAATCATTTGAAATAGAAATTATTTTATTTTTCAAAGCAACATTCTCTTTTAAAACAAAATCAACTTTGAAGACAAATTTTCGTTTTTCTTCAAAAGTGTTTCACAATCATTTTTAGATTTTAAAAATTTTTTTTCTTTTAGTGCAAGGTCAAGTTGAGATTTTAATAAATCCCTCTCATTTGCAATCTCCATTTTCTCTTGCAAAACAATATTAAGTCTAGCAATCAAATTTTTATTTTCATTATTAATGCTTAGACTTTTCTTTTTCAAAACATTATATTTTTCAATTAGTTTTTCACAAACTATCGAAAGTTCTTCATTCAAAAAGTGGGCATCAATATAATCATCACATGAAGAACTAAAATCAAAACTATCTAGTTGAGTTTCCGATTGTACCTCAAGGGAGTCATTCCCTTGGACCATGAAGCATTGAGAATCAGATTCTCTACTAGATTCCTCCGGTTGGATTTGCAATTGAAGCTCGGAGGTGGTGGTTGTGGTTGTCAACATATTCCACACTGAAATGCAGAATCAACGTTAGAAGCAAGCATAAGATATTCTTTATTTAATGTGCTTCTAATAGCCTCAAGGGCTAATGCATTGGCCCCTATATGATTGCGGTCACCAAGATAACATCTCTTGGTAGCGGCAAGGAAAACATGCAATCCTAGGGTTTTTAGGTACATGGACATTCTATACTTCCAAACAACAATGTTGGAAGGGTCAAAACTAGGTGGGGTCATGAAGTCCATGGTAAACTATATGAGTGTGCAAACAAGCAAATGCAAACAATAGATTAGCAAACAAAGGATCTCACTCCTAGGATGTTAAGCCTAAGTATCAGGAGCGTAGGCTCTGATACAAATTGTAAATCACCTAGAGGGGGGGTGAATAGGTGATATTGCTAATCTATAAACTAAATGTGCTAAATGCAGAAGCTTAAAAAAAATTTGCAACACACTTAGTACAACACACAAGTGTAGCCGAATTCCCTGTAAAGGGCTTTGAACTAACTCCTCTTGATTCCCCTAAATATGGGTTAAGGTGCTATATGAAGCTCTTGTGGTTAAGTATAAGTGAGGCACACACACAAGCATATAATAGATATGGCAATATGAAACAATGCAAGGCACAATGATATGAATGACAATAAGAATGATGCTATGCACAACACAAATAGAGAGAGGGTTAGAGAGACAATGGATCAAATGCTAACACAAGATATGTTTCGAGGTTCGAGCCCCTAGCTCTACATCCCCGCCTTTACTACCGTGATGGATTTCCAATCCACTATCTCCCACCGAGGGAACCTCCACCGAGGAGGATTTGTTACAACAATAGGAGTACCGAACTCCTCTCTCAAACACCGCCTCACAACCGACGGTAGCCCCGTAGCCAAACAACAACCAACAAACACCTCTACCGAAGAGGGATGTACAAACCAACTCCACCTCTCACTAGAGGGAGCAAACCACAATCTCAACCTCTACCAAAGAGGGAGCAAACCAATCACCCGATCAACCTCTACCAAAGAGGGATACAACAAAGCAAGGGTGTTTACAACAAGTGATTTTTTCAACCACAAACAATCTCTCTTTTCCACAAAACAAAGATTCTATAGAATAGGATAGAAGATATAGCTCAAGATTTTGATCAAAGAAAATCTCTTGGGAAAATACCAAATTGATATAGAAATTAAGAATAAGAAACTAATTCCCAAAAACCTATTTTCTTTGAAAAATGACAAAACACTTTAAAACAAATAAGATGAATCTTTTGGCACTTAAAACTTTTTTTGAAAACTTGTAAAACACTTCAGAAAAGTAGGAATTTTTGCTCTTGAAAATCTTGGCTAAAACCCCAAGAAATGGGTTATATATAGGCCAAAACAGAAACTAGCCGTTAGGCTGATCTGGCAGCCTGACAGGCCTAGCGGTCGGCCGGCCGGCCGACCCCCAACGGTCAGAAAAGTGACCATTGGGGCAACCCGGTCGACCGCACGGCCGACCGCCCAGATACAAAGAGCAGACTCTCTGATCCGGTCGGCCGCTCGGCCGACTGCCCAGATACAGAGAGCAAAGCTCTCTGGTCCGGTCGGCCGCCCGGCCGACCGGCCCTGTGTCTGCCAAACGTGCACAAGCTTGTGCACGTCGGTCGACCGCAAGGGTCGACCGGCCTTTGGTGCGGTCGACCTGTGCGGTCGACCGACCTGGCCTGTCAGCCACAAATCTGGGACAGAAACACATGTTAAAAATATTTCTAAAAATTCTTTTATCTCTTGTAAAAATACCCAAAAAATAGTTTTATCTTTTTGCATTGATATGTAAACATGTGATAAATATTTTAGCTCAAATATCAATCATATGAAACTATTTTTGTGTCTTAACATTTTTACCAAAAACCAAAACATGTATTTTACCAAACTTTGATTTTTCAATACATGAATAGGATAGTCAAAATAAGTTTGTATACGAAGTTTAAGCATGCATGTATAACTAGAATACATCTATTATACATATAAACCATGTAAACTTGTTTTGATCAACTATTCATGAAAACAAATATCGGTTAAACTAAAACTGAAAACTATAAAACGTGTGTGTTGTGCACTTGAGCATATCAACTATACTAAGCTTTACAAATGGATCTAAAACACACTAAACTAAACTAGGATACCTAAGTCTTCTTGGCGATCTTCAATCTTCAAGCCGACTCGATCCCAACGTGATCCACCGAGTGCAAAGATATGATCTTGATGCTCGGGCACAGGAATCATCAAGTGAAGGCTTCCAAACTCCTCTTTTTGAAGCAATCACCAACTAATATCTTGATCAATGATCTGTAACTAAAATCACAAGATAATTAGTAAACATAACTACATGAGTTAATCATCATCAAAACTAGAGTGGACGGCCTCTGGGCCAGCAAGATTTTATTTTAATTTTAAATTCAAAAATAAAATTGACAAAACTTGGCCTATTCGGGTCACACCCGCGAGGCTTTGAAACTCAGATTTGCACCCCCCTACGCGTGCGATGCGGGCGCACATGTGCGTTAAGGTTTTTCGGACCCGATAACCTAATTTTCTTCACTGGGCCTCAATGGGCTTGTGTGCGCGCGAGCACCCCCTGATTTCTAACCCACACAATCCATCATGAAAGAGACTCCATATATAAACACTAAAGAATTCTTTTCCTATCCAATGTTGGACTAAAAGAACTTTACTTAATTTTGAAATACCCTCAAAATACTAACAAGAACTACTGCTCTATGAAAAGAATACAGAATTTCTAACAATTTAAAATTTATTCATCTAATTTGAATACAATTTTGATCAGAGATGGTCTGCATCTAATTTATTCATTGTTGCAATGGCGAAAAGAATACAAATTCCTAGCAATTAATGATATGTGCCTTGTGAAATAATTAACAGGCGATGATGGTGCCCTGAGTCTATTATTTCTAACAATTAAAAAAAATCTCCCTCAGAACAACATAAACATTATAAGAACTCTCCATTTTAATAAAAGGAAGAATTAAATGAACTAGTTACTGATTAAGTTATCTGTTCATTGCTCAGAAATAAGAAGAAAAAGAGAGAAGGATAGATCAACATCACCAGCAGCAACATCAACTGCAATTGCAGCCAACTTACTGTTAAATTCTTAATTGCTTGGGGTTGTTTGTGGTAGCACTTGAAATATGCTTGGCTGCTAACTTAGAACTAGTGCTCTATGAAAAGAATACAAATTTTCTAATAATTTAGAATTTATTCATCTAATTTTAATATGATTTTGATAATAAAAATCTAATTTATTCATTGTTGCAATAGCCCCCTCTATTAAAAGGATACAAAATTTCTAACAATTGATCATACATGCTTTCTGAAACAATTAATAGGAGATGATGGTACACTGATCAAGTTACATGCCAGTTGCTCAGAAACTAAAAAGGAAAAGAGGATGAGATAGATTAATGGCACCAACAGCAACACCAACTGCAACCACAGACATAGAAAGCTGAATATTTTCTGTTAACAACAACAGTTGAAACCCTCAATGACCAGCAACATAATACATAGCCAAGAGAGATGAAAAACTAAGGCTGATGTAAATCAAGACTTTGTTTGATTAGAGCCCCAGATAGGAACAGAGATGAAGACCACGTGCAACAACCTGTTCCCGGAATAAGTACTGAGATATATATTCTAATTTTTTGATCATATTTTGATTTATCTCCATGTATTTATTTCTATTTTATGATTATTTATATCACTGCTTGGTATTGGATTCAGATTTTTAGACTTACAGTCAACCCTAATATGAACCAGGGACCCGGTCCCAGTGTACTGATCGATTTGATTTTTTTAATAGTCAGGTTTAACCGATTTCAGTTATAATATCATTTTCTAATATTTTAGATTTTTCATGATTTTCTAAAATTTTTCTAAATTAAATTGCAAAATCTTCAAATCGGTATCGACCGATGCCACTGTTCAATTCTTAGATTTTTTTTATTTACAAAAGGAGTTAAATTTTTAGAAACTGTTTTAACATTGTTCCTCAGGATCTCATTTTCTATCTTAATACATTTTTTGAGATTTTTCTGAATTTATCAAAATTTGACCAGATTTGGTGCCGACCGATATTGTTGGTATATTCCAAGATTTATAATTTGAAAATGGGATTGAATTTGTTGAATCTAATTTCACCATATATCTTAATATAATATTTTCTATTTTTAAGAATTTTTGGAGACCTTTCTGAGTTACTTTATTTTTACGACATTTCTGATATTTTCGGTGTTTCCCAGATCTGGGGTTTATACCCGATTATTTTCTCTTCATTTTCTTTCTTTTCCTTTTTTCCCATCCTCTCATTTCTTTCTTATTTTTCCTTTTTCCTTTCTTTTCCCCCAAATTTTCTCCACCACACAACTCCCCCTAAATATATCCTCCTCTCTCATCCTTATGTCTTCCCATTTCTTTCTTTTTTCTTTTCTTTTTTCTTTTCTTCTTCTTCCCCATGCGATGACAGAGCCTCCTCCTCCTTCCCTCCCTCTCTCTCAAAATTCTCCCTCCCTTACGTACAATCTCCAAATCTCTCGCTCCATTCTCTTTCTCCTCCACTCTCTTCTCCCTCACTCTCCAATTCACTCTCTCTCCCAATCTCTTATCCAAGAAGCCAAGCCTCCACATCCTCCGACCCGATGCCGGCGAGCTCCACCACAATACCGGTGGTGCCTCCTACTTGGCCTCCCTTCTCCCCCACTCCTTCCTCCACCTCCTCCACCAACAGTATCTTCATCTTCATCTTCAACCTCACCAACAATAACCACCATCCCAACCACCACCTAGATCGCCGCCACTCCACCCAAGACCACAACGCCCACCACCTCTCTAGTCATCCATCACCACCCACTCCTTCACCATGATCCCCCACCATCATCACCATCCTCATCCACATTCAATACCTCCTCTCCCCCTCCATGCGGTAGCAGGCGCAGCCATCGTGGCTGGCGGCCACCAGGGAGCCGGTGCGGTCGGCACTGCGAGGGCCATGGCCAGGCCGTGAGCAACAGGGGGAGCAACCATGCCCCTCTCTTTTCTCTCTCCTTTGTTTTTCCTCTCTCTTTTTGATCCTCTCTCACTTATTTCTCTCTCCTCTCTCTCCTCTCTTTTATTCTCTCTCTAGATATATATATTTATATTTTAATATATGGTGGCGTGCACACGTATTTTGGACTCTGGAATTTCGCTGGATTTTTTGTAGATTTTTAGGCTAGTGTTCTCGCTATTCTGGGTACCCTATTTCGACGGGCATCGTATTGTATTTTCTAGGATTTGTATTGTATTTCTGGTATTTGTATCTGTGGATTTGTATCTGTTCAGTGGACATGTAGAATTGTACTGGTATGTTATGTTTGCACCTGTGTGGTGTGTACATGTGTACTGTGGACATGCATCTATATAGATACGACGAATGATTGTAATAGCATAGTTTAATACATGTTCATATATATGCTGTGATATCTGCTCTATTATCATGCGTGGTCGACCCTCATGGTCTTTAGCTTCCGAGCTCTACACTCAGCCGTCGGGCTTCAGCACTCCATGAATAGTCTAGTAATCACCATATTTATATTTGTGCTCATTTGGTACTAATATTTTGTGCATGTACACTTGTATAGCCCACTTCCCGGGATGGCTACCCAATAGGTTTTATCCCTTGCATCCTCTGCATATTGTGGTAGCTACCGAGAGTGTGCTTAGACCTTATGGTCTCCTATTAGCCCTTTAAGCTCTCGCCCACTTCCTCGAAATAAGAGTGCGTTCAGACCGTCAGTTCTTTTGGCCACGCCTGTGAAAAACACCTAGAGGGGGGTGAATAGGTGTAAGTGCTAATCTAAGAAACTAAATGCAAACTAAGTGCGCTAAATGCGGAAGCTAATGCAAATGTTGCACAAACTTGATACAATACAACAAGTGTAGCCGAATTCCCCTTGCGAGGCTCTGGACTAACTCCTCTTGATTCCCTTGAAATGGGTTGAGGTGCTATGTGAAGCTCTTGTTGGATGAGTACAAATTAGGCACACACACAAAAGCAATCCTAGCAATGTGCACACTCAATCAAGCCAAGCAATCAAGGATATAGCAATAAGAGATGCAAGGCATAACACAAGCAATATATGATATGGCAATATGAATAAGATGCAAGGCAACACAAGCAAATATATAATAAGTATGAAATGAATGATGCTTGTATGAAATGAATGATGATTGCACAAATTAAGGAGAGTAGAGTTGAGAGACAATAGGATCAAACGCAAACACACAAATTTGTTTCGAGGTTCGAGTACCCAACTCTACATCCCCGCCTACACCACCGTGTAGGATTTCCCAATCCACTATAAGGAGTATCAAACTCCTCTCTCAACTTACAAAGCCACCGAGGCTATACAACCACAATCCACCTCTACCGAAGAGGGATACGGCCCGTAGCCAACTACAACAAACACCTCTACCTAAGAGGCTCACAAACCTATCACCCGATCACCTCTACCGAAGAGGGATACAACAAGAATAAGGGTGTACAACTTAGAGGTTTACAACACCAACCTCAAAACCTTTCTTTCTTTCTTTTTCCACAAAACAAAGATCCTAATAGTTTAGGATAGAAGATATGGCTCAAGTGTGGAAACTATGTGTTTTGGAAAACAAGAACTCAAAGAAAAACACTTGGGAAATTTCTTGTAAAAGATAAAGAATGAAAGCCAATACAAAAATCCCAAATTTCAATTTCTTTGATTTTTCCAAAACCCAAAAAAAACACAAAGAATAAATCTTGTTAGCACTTAAAACTCTTTTAAAACTCTTTTAATCACTTCAGAAAACTGGTATTTTTCTTCTTGAAAAACTTAGCCAAAATCCCCAAAGAGATGGGGTTATATAGCCCCTAGGAAAAACTAGCCGTTAGGCTGATGTGGCAGTCTGACCAACTGCCGGTCGACCGGCCCGGTCGACCGCCAACGGTCAAAAATGTGACCGTTGGGCAGCAGCGGTCGACCGGTCCGGTCGACCGAAAATTCCCGAGAGCAGAGCTCTCAACTCGGTCGACCGGTCCGGTCGACCGACTACATGTGTCGCCAGCGTGCACGATTGTGCACATTGGTCGACCGACTCGGTCGACCGGCCACTTGGTGCGGTCGACCGGTCGTCGGTACCGAACTGGCCTAGCAGGCACAGTGCAGGGTCAGAAAAACAGTGTAAAATATTTTCTAAAAATCTTTTAACACTTCTAAAAAATTCACAATTTGTTTTATCATTTTATATTAAAACATACACCTGTGATAAAAATTTCAAGACAATATATCAACATATCAATTTATTTTTGTGTCTTGCAAAATTTATCAAAAACAAAACTTGTATTTTTATCAAACTTGATTTTTCCAAAACATGAATAGGGATATCAAAATAAGTTTGTTTACCAAGTTAAAGCATGTATGTATAAATAGAAAACATCTACTATACATGTAACATATGTAAACTTGTTTTTGATCAACTATTCATAAAAACCAAATATCAAATCATAAAACGTGTGTGTTTTGTGCACTTGAGCATATCAACTAAACTAAGCTTTACAAATAGATCTAAAAACTCTATCTAAACTAGGATACCTAAGTCTTCTTGACGATCTTCATCTTCAAGTAGACTTGCTCCAAAACTCCGTGATTCTCCAAGTGCAAAGGTATGATCTTTAAACTTTGGCACCGGAATCACCATGATAAGCTTCTAATCATCTTGTTGAAGCTAATCACCAACCTAATATCCTGTTAATGATCTGAAACTTAGAAACACAAGAATATTAGTAAACATAACTACATGAGTGTTGATCATCATCAAAACTAGAGTGGAAGGCCATTGGGCCAACAATCTCCCCCTTTTTGATGATGACAAAACTCATGGAGTTATATATGCATGGATTAAAGATAAGCTTCAAGGAAGCTCCCCCTTAACTCATGCATAACAAATGAATAAATAAATATGCAATGAAAGCTTATGATTCTAAACAAGAGACATACATATTTTTCATATCTTATTGTTTATTTGCTTATGCATGAACTCAATATATGCAAAAACATAAAGAAGCATATATAAACTCTAGATACCAATTACACCAATTCCAAAGCAAGCTTTGGATATCAATTAAACTTAATAAACAATTAAATTTAATATTCTTGATATTAGAACATAATATATGCATATAAAACATAAGTATGCATATAAAACTCAAATACTTCTCCCCCTTTTTGTCAATCATCAACAAAGGGGTAAACAATCAAAACCATAGATAAAATGAGGGGTAAAAATCTTTCTTCCCCTTTTTGTCAATCAAAACAATGCAAACAATGTTCTCCCCCTTTTTGTCTAAAACAACAAAAAAAGGCAAAGTCAATGAGGGGTGACTACAAATATGATACCAATTGAAAAGATTTTACATAGAAACATTGATACCAATTGTAAGAATTGTTCATTTTAAAAACATATAAACAAGAAGATCAAATACAAAATCATCATATGTTTAAAATAACAACTTTTAATCATAAAGAGTGGGAGTACAAATACCAATTGAAATACAAAATCAAATTTTCTCCCCCTTTATGAAATACAAACTAAAGTCATGCATAGTCTTGATAACAATTTAAAAGTAATCAATTTAAACAAAATTGAAACTCAAGCACTAGCATAAACACAAACATATATATGTATGAAAGATAGATACCAATAGAAATTGATATACTTGGAATTTAAAGCATACATACATACAAAACATATATGAGTATACAAGAAGATCAAAATGATACCAATTGAAAGAGTTCAATGATACCAATTGACATAGCAATAAGGTCAAGTGTATACATCATATTATCTACCACCCAATCATAATTCAAGTTTTAAAGATTTTCAATTTAGGGCATACATGAACATGATCTCCCATCCTACCGCCCTTGGAAGGTAGGGGTTTTCAAAGATAGATTTGAAAGTGTAGTTTTGTTTGAAAATCACTACCAAAATGAAGAACACCGCAACTAGTTAAATGGAAGATTTGTTAACTAGCACGAAATCCTTCAAGCAAGGAATAAAACAAAATTGAAATTCACATGATAATCATCACTCTAACCAATAAAGCATAACTCATGAGAAACAAAAACATGAGCAATAGATATGAGTGTACAAATAATATGTGAAGATCATAATCATGAAAAATATTTCATTAAGCTTAATTATTCCTTAAAACATAATTCCATCAAACATGAAAAATCATATAAAACTACTTATTTAATCTTCAAGGCATATGTATGTCTAATACAAGCTAAAATATACATACATATCCAAAACTCAACGAGTCCACTAGATATATGCATTAAGGCACGTGGCTCAAAAAGATGTATATGTATAAGATTAATTTGAACTAGGTAGACATATACATGAAGTTAAACATAAATACATGAAACATGAAAAATTAAATTTTCATCACAACAAATTTCATTTCAAGGTATATGTATGAATTGTCAAACATGAAGTATACATACATATCCCTAAACACAATTGAGTCCAAATATAGATTTGCATGAAAGGCAAATGACTCAAGGGGTATACATGTATATCTTCAAGTTTGGCAAAATAAACATATACATGAAATCAAAACTCATATAAATCCAAGAATATGAATACAAGTCTAAAATGTATGGATCATCAAAACTAGACTATACTAGCACATCTAATGGGTACAAATATGCATTCAAGCCCAAACATATATAGATTTATTTGTGGCCCACTATATGTACAAGTATAATTCCTAGTCTTAATGAAAACTAACATCTAAACAAGTAATCTTAACAAGAAGCATCAAAACAAATATAAAAATCATCATGATAAAACTAAGACATGATTACTATGTAAATTCACATGTATTAGATTCATGATGTACATTATAGCTTAAACAAAAGTGAGAACACTAAATATGGGTTCATATAAGCATATGTGTCTCAAATACTATACATGTATGTCAAGGATCTAATAAACATGGAATGAACATACTAATCCATAGACATCAAAAACATGCTATAAACATTAAAACATGGAAAGCATGTAAACAATAAATGGGAGTAAAGGATTGTTACCAAAACTGAAGAAGCAACTCTCCTTGTCTCCAAAACATGGTGGTCATCTCCACCAAATCTTCCCTTGAAAGTGATGCATCCAATTTGATTTCCATGAAGTCCGAAACGCATCCACTCCAAGGTGTCATCACTTTCACGTCATGTGAGAGCCCACACCTACATCAAAACAATAGGAGGGGTGGTCTTTGGTACCCATTTCTTATTGGGTCCATGGGGGTTAGTCCCTTCTCTAACCCAAACAAACTTCTTTGCTAAATTAGGAGTATGTAATCTATCATAACAAAATTTAGCAAGGTGGCCCTTACGTCCACAATGTGTACATGTGTACACATGAGCATACATGTGATGGGTGTGTCCGTGAGGAGCATGTGTATGCCGTGGAGAGTGTGCATGCATAGAAGTTGGAACTTGTTTCTTTCGAACCAAGGTTTCCAACCGTGAGTGGTTCATGGCACATTGGCTCATAGTGGAGCCCAAACAATCTACTCTCTTCTTAAGCATACAAATATCATCATTAATCTTAGAAGAAGAGGTACATGCATTAGGTAGTCTAGATGATGAGGCTACACTAGCATGGCAAACATGAGCATCAATTTTATTTTGCAAAACCATATTCTTATCTAAACAAGCATTCAACTCATTTGAAATAGAAATAATTTTATTTTTCAAATCAACATTCTCTTTTAAAACAAAATCTACTTTTGAAGACAAGTTTTCATTTTTCTTCAAAAGAACATGGCAATCATTTTTATTTTTCAAAAAGTTATTTTCTTTAAGTGCATGATCAAGTTGAGATTTTAATGAATCCCTCTCATTAGCAATCTCCTCTTTCTCTTGCAAAACAATATCAAGTCTAGCAATCAAATTTTTATTTTCATTATTAATGCCTAGACTCTTCTTTTTCAACAAGTTATATTTTTCAAGCAATTTTTCACAAACAATTGATAGTTCTTCATTTAAGGCATGGGGATCAATATTATCATTTGAAGAACTAGAACAATCATCACTATCATAGTGGGGTTCCGAATGTACCTCAAGGGAGTCATTCCCTTGGACCATGTAGCATTGTGATTCGGACTCTCCACTAGATTCCTCTTCTTGTTGGATTTGGACTTGAAGCTTGGAGGTGTTGGTTGTAGTCAACTTGTTCCACACTGCAAAAGCGGAATCAAGATTAGAAACACACATAAGATAATCTTTAGGTAATGTGCTTCTAATAACCTCTAGGGCTTGTGCATTGGCCCCTATATGATTGCAATCACTAAGGAAGGATTCCTTGGTAATAGCAAGATAAACTTTATGACCTAGGGTTTGCAAATAAACGGTCATCTTAATCTTCCAAACATGAATGTTGGAAGGGTCATACATAGGTGGGGTCATGAGGGCCATGGTAAACTAAATGTGTGCAAACAAGCAAATGCAAACAAATAGATTAGCAAGCAAATGGATCACTCCTAGGATGTTAAGCCTAAGTATCAGGAGCACTAGCTCTGATACCAATTGAAAAACACCTAGAGGGGGGTGAATAGGTGTAAGTGCTAATCTAAGAAACTAAATGCAAACTAAGTGCGCTAAATGCGGAAGCTAATGCAAATGTTGCACAAACTTGATACAATACAACAAGTGTAGCCGAATTCCCCTTGCGAGGCTCTGGACTAACTCCTCTTGATTCCCCTTGAAATGGGTTGAGGTGCTATGTGAAGCTCTTGTTGGATGAGTACAAATTAGGCACACACACACAAGCAATCCTAGCAATGTGCACACTCAATCAAGCCAAGCAATCAAGGATATAGCAATAAGAGATGCAAGGCATAACACAAGCAATATATGATATGACAATATGAATAAGATGCAAGGCAACACAAGCAAATATATAATAAGTATGAAATGAATGATGCTTGTATGAAATGAATGATGATTGCACAAATTAAGGAGAGTAGAGTTGAGAGACAATAGGATCAAACGCAAACACACAAATTTGTTTCGAGGTTCGAGTACCCAACTCTACATCCCCGCCTACACCACCGTGTAGGATTTCCCAATCCACTATAAGGAGTATCAAACTCCTCTCTCAACTTACAAAGCCACCGAGGCTATACAACCACAATCCACCTCTACCGAAGAGGGATACGGCCCGTAGCCAACTACAACAAATACCTCTACCTAAGAGGCTCACAAACCTATCACCCGATCACCTCTACCGAAGAGGGATACAACAAGAATAAGGGTGTACAACTTAGAGGTTTACAACACCAACCTCAAAACCTTTCTTTCTTTCTTTTTCCACAAAACAAAGATCCTAATAGTTTAGGATAGAAGATATGGCTCAAGTGTGGAAACTATGTGTTTTGGAAAACAAGAACTCAAAGAAAAACACTTGGGAAATTTCTTGTAAAAGATAAAGAATGAAAGCCAATACAAAAATCCCAAATTTCAATTTCTTTGATTTTTCCAAAACCCAAAAAAAACACAAAGAATAAATCTTGTTAGCACTTAAAACTCTTTTAAAACTCTTTTAATCACTTCAGAAAACTGGTATTTTTCTTCTTGAAAAACTTAGCCAAAATCCCCAAAGAGATGGGGTTTATATAGCCCCTAGGAAAAACTAGCCGTTAGGCTGATGTGGCAGTCTGACCAACTGCCGGTCGACCGGCCCGGTCGACCGCCAACGGTCAAAAATGTGACCGTTGGGCAGCAGCGGTCGACCGGTCCGGTCGACCGAAAATTCCCGAGAGCAGAGCTCTCAACTCGGTCGACCGGTCCGGTCGACCGACTACATGTGTCGCCAGCGTGCACGATTGTGCACATCGGTCGACCGACCCGGTCGACCGGCCACTTGGTGCGGTCGACCGGTCCGGTCGACCGAACTGGCCTGGCAGGCACAGTGCAGGGTCAGAAAAACAGTGTAAAATATTTTCTAAAAATCTTTTAACACTTCTAAAAAATTCACAAAATTTGTTTTATCATTTTATATTAAAACATACACCTGTGATAAAAATTTCAAGACAATATATCAACATATCAATTTATTTTTGTGTCTTGCAAAATTTATCAAAAACAAAACTTGTATTTTTATCAAACTTGATTTTTCCAAAACATGAATAGGGATATCAAAATAAGTTTGTTTACCAAGTTAAAGCATGTATGTATAAATAGAAAACATCTACTATACATGTAACATATGTAAACTTGTTTTTGATCAACTATTCATAAAAACCAAATATCAAATCATAAAACGTGTGTGTTTTGTGCACTTGAGCATATCAACTAAACTAAGCTTTACAAATAGATCTAAAAACTCTATCTAAACTAGGATACCTAAGTCTTCTTGACGATCTTCATCTTCAAGTAGACTTGCTCCAAAACTCCGTGATTCTCTAAGTGCAAAGGTATGATCTTTAAACTTTGGCACCGGAATCACCATGATAAGCTTCTAATCATCTTGTTGAAGCTAATCACCAACCTAATATCCTGTTAATGATCTGAAACTTAGAAACACAAGAATATTAGTAAACATAACTACATGAGTTTTGATCATCATCAAAACTAGAGTGGAAGGCCATTGGGCCAACAGCCTGATAGGCGAGCGTAGCGCTCAGCGCTTTATTACTAACTCTGTCTGAGTGTAGTTACACCGTAAGGGATAACTATACATTATTGTGGCTTTACCTTGAGCGGTAGCTACGCCGAACGTGATAGCATCCAACGCTGTGTGTTAGCTTCGCTACAGCCCTTCTTAACTTCGCTTGATTATTCGCTTGTCTGTTTGCTAACTTTATTTTTGCCTTGCTCAACCTACGGGCTTCACTACTCTACTGATAGCTTAGTTATTACCTATTATATGCATGTGTTTGATATTGACACCTATGCAGGTACTTACCTGGCCTTCCGACCCTTCATCCCTTTGGGTTCTTACCCTCTTCCTCGAAAGAGAGTACGTTCAGACCTCAGGTCTTTTAGCTTCGCCTGGAAGGTAACCTACTGCTTTGTACTTTGTCGCTAACTCTATTCGAGCATAATTACACTGTAAGCACGACTTTGCCATGCACAGTAGTATAGCGTTCATATGCTCACTACATCATGTGCGTTTAGCCATATCGCGAGCAGTAACTGCGCCAAACGTGATGGCGTCTAGCGCTATATGCTAGCTTCGCTCCAGCTTTGCTTAGCTCCGCTTGGATGTTCGCTTACTTGCTTCCCGCTTACCTACTTGATAATTTAATTATTATTCTTTTCTTGATACTTCTAAAGAGTTTGAAACCATTACTTGTACTATTTTTCAAAACTGTATTATTTTCCTGCATTTGTACCGATCCCCTATATCGGTACCATTTTCTTATATTTGTATCGATCCCCTGTATCGGTATCATTTTCTTGTATTCTTACTGATCCCCTATATCAGTACAATTTTCTTGTATTCGTACTGATCCCTTGTATTGGTATCGTTTTCCTATTTTGTGACATACAATTATGCTACCACTTGACACCTGATACTCGCTTGTTATCACTTGACACCTGCTTGTTATCACCCGATACTTGTATGTTACTACTTATCACCTGCCACTTGTTATATTACCACTTGATTGTGATTATCATATTGCGGGAATCCTGTAACTGCTATCCTGTATTATATACAGTGACCAGTATCTCTAGTCTCATATACTCTTGTACTTCTAAACTCATGAACCTGTCATGCTCCTACTATTTTCATAAATTGATAATTACATAATAGACTATAAAAAGGACAACTTACATCAGGTAAGGGAAAAATTGATGGATTTCAGTTGGCGAATAAGTTTATAGTGATATTAGGTATGTTGTGCAACTAAAACTTTGGTTCTACCTGTAGGCCTCTCGGTATTCCACGGGGTGAGTTGGCACCCGGCTTACTTATTCCTGAAAGGGCACACAATAAGACCCTCCAATATGCCTCACGGCCGGTTCCGTACATCAGCGTCGGAACAGCCTAGGTTATGGTCCCGGGAATGTACGGGACCCACTAAAAACATAACCCATTAGTTTTCCATCAGTTTCCAATAACCAATCTCGACTTACTCATATAGGAATGTATGCGTACCGCTAATACATACTTAGATATATGGGTCAGATGAGTAATAATAAGATGCTAATTAATAATTCATGTTGATTTTTTGCAATTCAGGTCAATACACTCAGATTATGGTAACATGATACATAAGGTATAAGATGAGAGTTTCGTTATTTGGATTATACTTTCGATGTACTACTCTTATGAAGCGGTAAACTAAGCTTGTATAATTGGTTTTGCTTGTATTCGATATTATCAGTTTTATCAGTTTGCTATCAGTTTTATGTTGTTTTCTTAGTATAGGAGAAAACTCGAGTTATATGAACACAGGATACGGTGATGTGCGGCATAAGCTATATTTATAATGGTTTCCTTGTTTGGACTACTCCTTTGATATACTAATCTCACGGATCGGTAATTTGGGCTTATATAACTAGTTTTGTCACATTCCTTTTACTTGCTGCTTCATTGTCTGCTCTTGTATGCCTGTGCTCACGACACAATTTTTAAAACATGCTTTTGACTTAAATTTATCGATACACGAATGTTTGTCCTTGCACGCCATTTGGCACTCATCTTGCCACTCGTTAGGGAGTTTTTGACTTCCTTGGACTTACATGTTCAGATCTCGGAGCTTGGACCGTGATGGACCTCCTAGTGAGCAGAGTTGCGCAGCGGTAGCATCGTGGATCCACAGTTGACTAGTCGGGGACCCTATCCTTCTAGGCCCCTAGCTCCTCTCTCGAGTTTTCCTTTTGTTACTCATGAGTGATTTTTGTATTATTCATAATTATTTATCTCTCTGTATTCTCATATTTACGCCTATCGGTGATGTAATATTCTTGTAATATCGTGTCATATCCTGTGATAACTTTGTAATTATACTCATATATTGGAATGTATAATGTACCATGTACTTTCATACTCTGATTCTTGCATGTACTAATGCTTAGCATATATATATGTGAGGGTATTTTCAACCTGCATATATACGTCACAGTAACATCTCCCTACCCATGGGATTAGGGCATTACATAGTGGTATTAGAGCCTAGGCTCTCACATCCACAGTAGATTGATGTTTTACCTGCACGAGAAAAATATAGAATATCAAATTTAAAGAATAGAATGTACAAGTACTCAATACTACCGCGATAGCGATCATGATCCACAAGGAGGGACTACATTAGAAGCTTTTAGTAAGTTTCTTTCAAGTTACTAAAACTGGTTAAAAGTTCTTCTTTGTTCTTTAAAAGAAAAGAGGAAAAAACCATGTTAAGTTGAAGAAAGTAGTAGATAAAAGAAGATGGTGATAGTGAAAAATATAAAACTACATTAAACAAAGAAATAAAAAGAGTAAAGAAAAGAGAGTTAGTGATTTGAAGTGATCCAAACTAATGAACTGAAATAAAGAATGAAACATAAAAATACTTACCTCTTTTGGTTGATGACTTACCTTAGATCGTCAGCATGTTTACCTTGATTCGGAGGCGATCAGCGCATAACCATAGGATTGAACTCAGTCCTCCATCGACATTACATCATCAAGACGTCAACGAGCAAGCATGAAATGATATGGACTTTAAGGAGGAATCTATTGTCATGAGCTATCGGTGGCACTTGCAAAGGCAACGCAATATCGATGCTATTCGACTCACTTAGATTATCATCAAAATCAAAAGAAGAAAAGTAGAAGAATAAGAACATAAAACATAAACAAAATATAACTTTAGATTCAATAAAATAAAAAGGAAAGGAAAGAAGAATACTTACATTGGTGTCACTTTTAGTACAAGCTTCACTCTCATTCTCTCATGAAACTCTTCTCTCCTCTAAGTTACATAAATAAATCTAAAAATTACATTAAAAGAAAAACAAAATCCTAAACTAAAGTAAAGTAAAAACCTAGCCTAAGCTCTCTCTACTGGAGTTGTGCCCCTTTGCCTTCAAAAATGCAGGTATTTATAGCTAAAATTAGATAAGGGAGAGTGTGTGAAGATAGGGGCAAAATCTCTTGCATAACTGAAAAGATATTCTGATAAGATTGAAGATAAGGTTGGAGAAAAAATTTTATTTTATACCTTAATTTTCAGTTAGATTAAGTCCTATATCTCTGAATCTTTTTAATATACATCCTAATTCTTTAGATAACCCTTTGTATATTGACAGGGTTGCCTTTGGACTTCTGAGTTTGCCTCTATCTCCTTGATTCTTCAAGCTAACCGAATTGATTCTTCTAAATCTAATTTTAATTGTATTTATTTGGCTTTATCTTCAGTTAACCAAATAGATCCAATTAAATCAAAATTTAATGTCTTTTATATGGTCTTATCTTCTCTTCTTCATTAAGACAAACCTACAAAATAAGATATTAAGATAACAAATTAGCAGGATTTATTACAAGATAGATGTAGGAATGTAATAATAAATATATAATAAACATGTACAATCACACCCCCATGTCTATATTTTGCTCGACCTCGAGCAAAACAAAGAAAATAGAACCAACCTAATCTAACACACTTTTGTAGGAATCACGGTTGCACTTAGCATGTACAACAAGCCATTAAACCTCTAAGTTACCCCTAGAGGATGAGTTTTATCTCATGAGGGTTTTCAGTGGATTACACCCACAAAATTTATAAAGAAAGAAAAATAATGTGTTAGTATTTTGAAAACACATTTTGGAAAGACGAGAAAATATTTGAAGTATTATTGTAAAAATTCAAGTAATCTGTAAGTTATAGAAAAACTAAACTTTTCATTCTTAAACTTAATCTCTATTCAAAAACTTGTTATCAATCAAGATAAGAAGCTAAAGTGTATTTCTTATCTAATCAATTATTTTACCCTAAGTCATATGTACATTTGTGACCGTGAAATTTTGGCTCGGAGTTCTTCAACTCTAACTCTTATGTCTTATTTTGCAAATTTTTGATGGTATTATCCCTCAATTCTGTTAGGCTTTCTAATCTGTCCATGTAACGAGCCCTTAGTCAGTGACTTCTAAACTGAAAAGTCTTAGGGCGTCAGGTGAGAAAACACCCCCAAGGACTTAAGGACTCGAGCTAACAATGCCACAAAACTAAGAATTTTATTTATTATATGGACCACTTTTAGGCATGAATATTTATGCTTTATGAGGCATAATACCCAGTTTAATCAAAGGATTATATATATATATTCTTTTTCTTTTTCTTTTTTTATAAGGCATAAGAATCTTTGTTTTGAACCCTAAGTATGTAAGTGTATAAAGTATGCATCAAGGTAAAAATCAAGATTAAAATATTTTTCTAAATTTTCTTTCTAACCCTAGATATCAAACAAATAATCTTATTTTGACCAAGTATAAGAAATCCTAATTATGATTCTCCTATTCCTTAAAATTAACTTAATTTCTTACAAAAAATAGGTCAATATATTGCTTCTCTTTTCAAAAAGTTTTTAAAAGCAAAAAAAATGTTAGAAATTTTTTTATTTATTTTTATTTTTTAATAAAAAAGCTATGTCATGTTAGAACCTTCCCCCACACCTATCTTATGTATTGTCCTCAATGTATGAATGAATACATAAATGAATGAAAAAAAGAAAGAGACGAAAAATATTACCTTAAGGTGGTGGTTTCGGTGGTGGTCGGATTGGGCCAATCATTGTTGCCCAATCAAGATAATGTGGTGATTCACGGATCTCACCTTTATTGACTACTTTTCTATTTATATATTTACAGTCCCCAATATAAATAGAATCATGCAAGATCTTATCATGAAATTATCCCCTTCATATGACTAGTCTTGAAAAATCATCACGGAGTCATTATGGTTTATACCTATATCCAATAGAGTAATGTGATATAATGAATTGGATGATTTAGGATCTGGAATGAAAGGAACGAGAATTAATACTGACTCAGAAATAAGATTCAAATCAAGTTTAGGTTCAAGTGTCAGTTTTGGTTCAAGAATTGAGTTTAAATCAAAGAAATAAAATTCACAATCTTTTTCCATCAATGTAATGTGAATCCAAAATTGGTGATTCAATTTCAAGATGTATATGTATGAGAATAAATGTTGGCTCATGAAATTGGTCCAAATTGGGTAATGATACCGAAGTCAACATATATTCGAAGATGGGAATGGAATTACATGGTTAGGGATAAGGTTCACATTCACATTCAAGTTCAATCTCATTGAATAGAAATCTTGCCATGTTGTCTAAGGTTTAGAATTAGTCAAGTTCAAGTTTGTGTGATGAAACTGACTCTTGGTTAAAGTCTCCAAGACATTTTATGTTCCTATTAGTATGGCTAGGACAATAAGAAATGGTCAAAAATGTGTTAAGTAGAGTTTTGTCATTGATCAAACGACTCATTTGTACTTCTAACCTATTTACAGATTGAAAAAAGTATTTTCGGATTGAATTAGGTTTTTCATACTCCTATTTAAGTTCATAGGTTCTTCTTATTGTGCGACTTGGAAAATGGAGTAAGGATCCTAGATTGAAAGTTTTGTAGGATTTGTGAGTCCATTATTTTCAGTTTTATTCTTGGGATTGAATCATAACTTCTATACTCTTAGTCATCTCAGATTTTTCTTCTATGGGTTGATCATGACTAGTAAAATTTGAAGCTGAATATTGAAATGGTGGTTGACAATATGACTCCGGGGAGTTGTATCCCTATTGACTCTGTGAAGAGTAGTGATGCTTGTTCCAGCCTTATTCATAATATTGGGACTAGGGCAGATATTGATTCGGATAAGACTAATTCGGTATATTTTGTTGGTTAAAGTTATGATATACCTGGTTGGTAATATTCGAGTCAAAAAAGGTAGGGATGAAGTATGGATCACTATAAACATAGGAATAATTGTGATTATAATCCATATCACCAAGAAATCTAAAATAAAAATAAAAAACAAGCAAACAAACAAACAAAGAAAAAAAATCTAGCTTAAGTGAGGATAGACCTTAGACCTATACGACTCCTATCTAGTTAGACTAACAACGAGGGGTATATTACAGAATCTGACCAAAAGTTAATCGGCCGGGTAGGAGCAAGATTAGTGGGAGGTATTCGTACCTATGCGATGGGACTAATTATACCAAACTACTGTTCTTCGAGTTTTCACCTCTCAATCCCAACCTTTTACACCGATTTGGAAAGAGTCAAATTCTAATCAACTTCCCCTTTAGGTCAGTCTCCTATTGAGTCTGAGATGTCCTAGGCCAACATCTGCTCAGTTTTAAGTTAAGCCTGGGTTAGTAAGTGAGGAGATTGTTTGTGGGCTAAGGGTAATGACTTCCCTACCTTATATTATTTATAGGACATGCCTTTAATTCAGTTTAGTGCAGTGTGCAAGTATATACCAAAAAAGTAATACTCAAACAATATTTCATACAAGAATGAATCTTATACTAAATGCTATGCACACATACCTTGGCTCCAGCACTCTTCAACAGTAAATAAAAAATGTAACGAAATAGATACATGCCTAAATGCAAGTCCCAATACTTTTTAGCATTTACAAGCAACAATTTATTATTGAGGTTACAAAAGTATGTATAGTAAGTTAAACATGAAAATAAATAGCTGCAAAAACTTAAACTTTGCAATTCAACCTACCTGTAAAAAATACAGGTAAGTAATTCACTCAGATTGCCATGGGATGCGGTAAATCTAAGGGCTTCTGGGCTGTGCTTTCTTAAGCAGAGTCCAGGACCACTTATATGTCCATTATAATAAAAATTTCCTTGATGTCTCCTCCTGTACACAAGAACAAAGAAGAAAGTTAAGTAAATAAAAAGAAGTTACTTACCGTCCCTTCCTGAAATTTTGATCGAGATATTACCTGCACAGAAAATATAGAATTTTAGAAATACAAAATAAAGAGTACAAGGTTCTCAATATTACCATTATAGCAAGTGGCTATGCGGGTATTGATCTATGAAAAAGGACTTGTGATGGAAGTATTTTATAAGTTCTTTTTTAATTTACTAAAAATGGTTAAAAGTTCTTCTTTTGTTCTTGTAAAGGAAAGGAAAAAAGAAGTCATTGTTAAGTGTTGAAGAAAGTGGTAGATAAGAAAAGATGGTGATTGTGAAAATGAAAAAAAACTACGTTAAACAAAGAAATAAAAAGAGTAAAAAAAAGAGTTGGTGATTGGAAGTGATCTAAACTAATGAATGAAAGAAAGAAAGAAAGCTAAAAATATTTACTTACCTCTTTTGATGATGACTTACCTTGAATCGTCAGCACGTTTACCTTGATTCGGTGGTGATCAACGCATAATCTATAAGATTGAACTCAGTCCTCCATCCACATTACATCATCAAGAACTTCGGTGAGCAAGCATGAAATGATATGGACTTTAAGGAGGAATCCATGTCATGAGCTATCGGTGGAGCTTTCAAAGGCAAGGCAATATCGATGCTATTCGACTCACTTGGACATCAAAACCAAAAAGAAGAAAAGTAAAAGAAGAAGAATATAGAATATAAATAAAATATAACTTTAGATTTAATAAAGTAAAAATAAAAAAAAGAATACTTTCACTGGTGTCACTCTCAGGACAAGCTTCACTCTCATTTTCTCGTGAAACTTTTCTCTCCTCTAAGTTATACAAATAAATCTCAAAATTACATTAAAAGAAAAATAAAACCTTAAACTAAACTAAAGTAAAAACCTAACCTAAGCTCTCTCTCCTGGAGTTGTGCCCAAAGGCCTTTAAAAATGCAGGTAATTTATAGCTAAAATTGGATAAGGGAGAGTGTACGAAGATGGGGGCAAAATCTCTTGCTCAACTGAAAAGATCTTCTGATAAGATTGGAGATAAGGTTGAAGATAAATTTTTATTTTATCCCTTATTCTTCAGTTAGATTATGTCTTATCTTTCTGAATCTTCTGAATATATATCTCAATCCTTTAGTTATCCCTTTCTATATTGATAGGGTTGTCTTTGGACTTTTGGATTTGCCTCAATCTCCTTGATTCTTCAAGCTAATCAAATTGATTCTGCTAAATTTGATTTTAACTGTATTTATTTGGCTTTATCTTCAGCTAACTAAATAGATCCAATTAAATCAGATTTTAACTATCTTTTATTTGGTCTTATCTTCTCTCCCTTCATTAAGACAAACCTGTAAAATAAGACATTAAGATAAGAAATTAGCAAGATGTATTACAAAATAGATGTAGAAATGTAATAATAGATATGCTATAAACGTGTACAATCAACTGTACAATCAATCAGCAAATTAATGGTATAGAAATTTGCAACTGGAATGCATTAGTCTTGATTATACGATCCAGCAACAAGTGCAGAGTTATCTATTATTTCTTGATTTTTCTTCCTTTGATTCCTAAATCTCTCCATTTTTCACTATTTCAGTTTTCGTAGACTTTATACCAACTTAAGATATGGGTAGACTAGTAAGGTAGCGGCAGGACAGATGTGGTTCACTCTCACGCTATTCTGGCATTCTTTGATTCTAGTACACTAGATTATCTTATATCGGGTAGTTCTCTGGCCCCACACTTTATTTGATATGTGTGTGTGTATGAGCATTCAATAGGGATTAGCATAGAAAGTGAGCATCAGTACCGAAGGTACGGTAGTCATCATTTATGTAATCGGATAGATTGTGGCACTAGGTGTTGTTATGAAACGAATTTTCGAATTCAAGACTTCTGCCAGATAAAGTTACGATATTTTTCCCATTTACACTATTTCAGAGACGATCATTATCTCTTCTATCAACTTCACAGAACTCAGATATTTTTCAGAATTGATCTGTCATAGGCTTGATATCCAGAAGATGGCATTCAGGACTTATCTTAGTTATTAGAAAATCTTTGATCATGACCTTCTAAGACATAACGCATAGCAGTCTTTATGGATTTGATGAACCACGGACCCCCTAGCCTTGCAAGCGAGGGTCGTGTTTTAGCCACGCGTAGGTTAAACCAGGTGTGGACTTTGATGTACCTTAGCGCTTAGCATTTAGCGCTGTGTTACGCGCTGACTTCGCCGCATGAGCTTTGCCAAGTGCGAGCCTTGCAGAGAGTTAGCTCCACCGCACCCTAGTGCTTAGTGCCTGACGCTGTGTTACGCAATGGCCCCACCTGGCCCTGACTTCGCTTATGGCTAACTCTATTAGAGTTTATTATCCTAGCCTCGTTCCCCAGATTTCTCCCTCCTAACATGTTGCACGGACTGTAAGTACACCTAGAGGAGGGGTGAATAGGTGTATGGCTAATCTAATGAAAAATGATGCGGAATTAAAGCTAAATTGCAACACACTTAGTGTAACCAAATAGTGTAGCCGAATTCCTAGTGAAGGGCTCTGGACTATCTCCTCTAAATTCCTATAAATAAGAGTTGAGGTGCTATGTAAAGCTCTCTTGGTTTAACACAAGTGAGGCACACAAACAAACCAAGCATATAAGATATGAACAATATGATGCAATGCAAGGTAAATGTGAGAGAGAGTTAGAGATAGCTGATCAAACGCAAACACAAAGATATGTTTCGAGGTTCGAGCACCCAGCTCTACGTCCCCGCCTTCACACAGAAGGATTTCCACTAAATCGTCCACACAGGACTTCCCACACAGGGAACCTCCACTGAGGATTAGGGTAATACAAACTGGGAGTACACAACTCCTCTCTCCATCAAACACAACCTCTACACAAGAGGCAAGGTACAACAATAATCACCTCTACACTTGAGGGATGGGCACTTAGCCAAACAACAATCACCTCACACTAGAGGGATAAGACACTAAGCCAAACAACCACAATCACTTCTATACTTAGAGGGATACCAACAACCCAATTGCATAACCTCCTCTACACTTAGAGGGAAAGGCTCAAAGCCAAAGCAAAGGAAAGGGTTAAAACACTTAGTGGTCTTAACAAACCCCAAAATAAGTTTCCCACAAAATAAGATCCTAATAGATAGGATAGGTTGATAGCTCAAGTGTGAGAAAATAAAATGTTTGGAAAATAAATCACAAAGAAAAACACTTGGGAAAACAACTAGAATAAGATATAAATGAAGATCAAAACATTTCTCCTAAATACTCTATTTTTCTTTGATTTTTTCAACCCATGAAAATAAAACAAAGATAAATCTTTTAGCCCAAAAACTCTTGAAAACTTGTTGCTAAAAAACTTAAGAAGTTGGGAATTATTGCTTTTGAAATTCTTAATCAAAATAGCCAAAGGGAATAGGTATTTATAGTCCATTCTAAAAACTAGCCGTTGGGCCAAGACAGCAAAAGAATTATGCTGTCGGTCGACCTGCCAACGGTCATATTTGTGATCGTTGTGTCACCGGTCAACCGAGGCCTAGAAACAGAGCGCAGAAGCTCTCTGCCGGTCGACCGGGGCCAGATCCAAAGAGCAGAACTCTCTGGCGGTAGACCAGGTCCGTAGACCAGCCCTCCCACCTAAGCTGCCATGCACGTTTGTCCATGTCGGTCGACCGGACCGATTGAACGACCTCGGTCGACCGTCTGGTCGACCGGCAGAAGGCCAGGTCAAACAATTTATAAGGATTGAAACTAGGTCTTTTTAACTTCAATTAAATCCCATAAAATCACATAAATTTCACAAAAATAAGTTCTTATAAGGTCTTTGAAATACAAATATGTGTGACTAAAATTTAACACATATTATAAACAACTTGAACTATTTTTGTGATATTAAAATTTGCCGTAAATATAAAATCTGTATTTTTCAAAACTTGAATTTTTGAAATGGAAAACCGTTTTCTCCAAAACTCATATGGATACAAAAACATGATATTGAAACAACTTTGAAGCATATTGTATATGGATAAAATCCAATATACATATAAGATATATATCTATGTTTTGGACATGAAATCCAAAACCGGTTAAACCGAAAAACAAAACAAATAAACTTTAAACTTGTGTGTGTATGGGAACATGAGCATATCAATACTATCTAATCTTTACACAAGATCTAAACAATCTATACTAAACAAACTGAGGTCTTCTTGTAGAACTTTTTCTCCAAGTCGACTTGATCCAAACGCGATCCAACGAGCTTGATTCCAACTTAGTGCTATATGCGATCTTGACGCGCGAGCTCTTGAATCACTATGTGTAAGCTCCAAAACTCCTTTGTTGAAGCTAAACACCTACAATATCTTGATCAAATATCTGAAACTAAATATCACAAAATTATTAGTAAACTATAACTACATGAGTTAATCATCATCAAAACTAGAGTGAAGGGCCTCTGAGCAAACAATCTCCCCCTTTTTGATGATAACAAAACTCATGGAGTTATATATGCATGGATTAAGGTTAAACTTCATAGAAGCTCCCCCTTAACTCATGCATAGCAATAAACATAAAGATATGCAATGAATGCTCAACACAAATATGCATAAATGAAGAATACTTCTCTCTTTTTTGCATAAACAAAACATATATACTCTGATACCAATTGAAAAAAAATGCATATAAAAAGTCTCAAAATACTTCTTAAAATAAGGACATGGAAGAATCATGCATATAAAGCTCCAAAATACTTCTCCCACTTTTTAAACATGCATATAAAACTCCAAAATACTTCTCCCCCTTTTTGTCAATTCATCAACAAAGGGGCATAAATAAAAACTCAAAACAAATAATAAAGGGCATAAATAACATTTCTCCCCCTTTTTGCATAAATCAAACAATAAAGTTATATATGCTATATACATTCATGAAGAGGAGAGACGTAATGTTAATTCCTCCTACATACATGCATCTATATGAAAAGAGATGACTAAATCCTAACCACATAAAGCATAATACACAATGTACAAAAGGAGATGTGAAGCTCCCCCTACACACGTGTAAGATATAGAGAAGAGCGGTCAAGCTTCTCAATATGAGATACACTCAACATGAATTCATATATAGAGAAGATGTTAAGCTTCCCTTGCATATAAGCAATAAATATCAAAACATTACGATACCAATTTATGATAACAATTGAAAATAAATAAATTTTTTTAAGATACCAATTGAAAATATCTGGTAAACTTTTGATACCAATAGAAAATGAAACATTGTGAGTTTTTGATATCAACTGAAACATATACATATTGTAAATCTTGATACCAATTGTAAATATTAATACCAATTGAAAATATTTTATAATTTTGAAACCAATTGTAAGTGTGTGTGTGTGTGTGTGTATATATACTATAAGTTTGGATACCAAATGAAAGTAAAAAATCAATTTTTTATGTAAACATAGCTCATTTCAATATAGATACCAATTAAAAAACACAAATTAACCTTTTTGGTTAAACAAATTATTTTGCAATAAAGATACCAAATATAGAATAACACCAACTTATGATTTTTGATACCAATATTGAAAATGTTAGCATGTACCAATTGAAAATATTTTTCATTAGGAGCGTAGGATACAAATTGAAAAGTAAGATATCAATTAAATAATATCATTTTTCATCATAAAGAGTAGGAGTAAGATACCAATTGAAATAAAACCAATTGAAAGATAAAACATGAATATTTCTATTCCTGTATGAAATACTAATGAAAACAATGCATAAACTTGTTTAAGTTACTAATTGAAAAATAATTGAATTTAGGAGTAAATCAAGCTTAGTAGAAATATAATTTGTGCTTTAATATGTAAAAGTATTGTAAGCACAATCAAATCATGCATATATGTATGAAAATGTAATACCAATCGAAATTGATACTATTTGAAGTTCGAAGCATACATATATAGAAAAACACATATGAGTATACAACCATAAAAATATCAATTGTGATACCAATTGAAAATATAATGAGGATCAAGTGTATAACTCATACTATCCCCCTATTCATGCACATGTTAAAAAGATTTTCAATTTAGGCATACAAGGCATGGTCGCCCATCCATCCACCCTTTGCATTGGTACGGGTTTTCAAAAATAAGTTGAAAAATAATTTTAGCATAATTGAAAAACTCTACCAAGTGAAGAATACGAACTAGTTTTATGATAATCTTATAAACTAGTATGAAATCCTTCAAGTAAGGAATAAAACAAAAATATATCCATGAAACATGAAAATCACACAATCATCAACACTCAAATAGCAATAAAGCTCATACAATCTCATGAAAATAAATCATGAGTAAACATCAAACATAGAGTGTAAAAAGTCATGTAATCAACAAAATCATTGAATAAGGCATTTAAGCTTAATTATGAAATTCCTTCTCAAAAATATGAAAATCATCAAAACTAAATAGACTTCAAGGTATATGTATGTTTAGTTAAAGCTAAAGGTATACATACATATCCCAAATAAAAATGAGTCCATAAAAGAGTTTGCATGAAAAGCAAATGACTCAAGGGTATACATGTATATCTAATGTTTTAAAAACAAATTAACATATACATGAAACTAAAACACATTATCATAAAACATGTCCAAAAATAGGGAATACAAGTCAAAATGTACGAATCATCAAAACTAGGCTATACTAGAACATCTAATGGGTACAAATGAGTTATTAAGCACAAACAAAAAAAATGAAATGTGACTCATTAGTTGTATAAGTATATACACAAGTTTTAATAAAAGCTATATCCAAACATGTAATTAAAACATGAAGTGTAAAGTCATAAACATAAATCAATATGGTCATTAGGCTTAATGCACCTATTTTAGATTAGGATATACACAATAGTTAAACTAAAGTGAGAACACAAAAATATAAGTGCATCTAAACATGGGTGTTTCTCAAAGACTACATATGCATATCACTAGTCTAATTAACATGGTATTTAACATAATAATCATGAAACATTAAAACATGCTAAAATCATCAATAAGAGCATGTAAACAAAATAGGAGTTAGAGATAGTTACCAAAACCATTAGGGCTTATCTCTAGATCTCCAAACTATGTTGGTCCTCCCACCAAACTTCCCTTGAAAATGATGCATCTAAAAGTGTCACTGTATAGTTTGGAACGCATCCACCATCAAGGCACTAATGCCCTCATGTTAAGTGAGAGCCCACACCTACATCAAATATAATAGGAGTGGATTTGGTACCCATACTCTATTGGGTCCATGGGGTTTAGTACCTTTCCTAACTCAAACAAATTTGTTTGCAAAATTTGAATCATTAGTCCTATCATAACAAAATTTGGCAAGGTGACCCTTACGTCCACAATGTGTACATATGTACACATGAGCATACCTAGTGTTGTGTGTATGAACGTGAGAAGCATGTGTATGTCATGGTTTGTGTGCATGTATATGAGAAGCATGTTTCTTATGAAACATAGATTCCAACCGTGTGTGGTTCATGGCACATTGGCTCAAAGTGGAGCCCAAACAATCAACACTCTTCTTTAAAGCATATATATTATTTACTATAATAGAAGAGGTGGAGCATGCAAAATAGGTACACTAGATGATGAAGCATGGCAAACATGTGAATCTAAATCATTTTTTAAAGATTTATTTTCATTAGAAATCAAATCCAATTCTTTTGAAATTGAAGCAATTTTATTTTTTAAAGATTCATTTTCTTTTAAACCAAAATCAAATTTTGAAGATAGAACTTCATTTTTCTTCAAAACAATATCACAATCATTTTTATTTTTCAAAATATTATTTTCTTTTAGGGCAAGGTCAAGTTGGGATTTTAATGAGTCTCTTTCATTAGAAATCTCATCCCTCTCTTGCAAAACCAAATCAAGTTTAGAAGACAAATTTTTATTTTCTTCTTTTAATGTAAAATTTTCTTTTCAAAAGTTTATATTTTTCTAACATTTTTCACAAACAATAAATAGTTCTTTATTTAATGCGTCAGTATCAATATAATCATCTCCAGAATAACTAGCACTATCATCTAGTTGAATATCCGAGTTTACCTCAAGGAAGTCTTTACCTTGGACCATGTAGCAAGGTTGGTTGGACTCTTCTCCACTAGATTCGTCCTCCACATATTTCGTCGTTTGTAGCGCGGGAGAGGTCAAAATGTTCCACACTGCAAAAACAGAATCATAATGAGAAACCATAGAAAGATATTCTTTCCTTAGTGTGTTTCTAAGTGCCATTAGGGCTTGTGCATTGGTCTCTATATGCTTGCTATCACTAAGATAAGATTTCTTAGTAGCGGCAAGTAAACATGCAAGCCTAGGGCTTTAAGATAAGTACTCATCTTAATCTTCCATACATCAATGTTAGAAACATCAAACATAGAAGGGGTCATGAAATCCATGAGTGTAAACTATATGTGTGTAAATGCAAATGATGGATTAGCAATCCAAGATTCACTCCTAGGTGGTTAAACCTAATATCAGGAGCATAGGCTCTGATACCAATTGTAAGTACACCTAGAGGGGGTGAATAGGTGTATGGCTAATCTAATGACAAATGATGCGGAATTAAAACTAAATTGCAACACACTTAGTGTAACCAAAGAGTGTAGCCGAATTTTTGGTGAATGGCTCTGGACTATCTCCTCTAAATTCCTCTAAATAAGAGTTAAGGTGCTATGTAAAGCTCTCTTGGTTCAACACAAGTGAGGCACACAAACAAATCAAGCATATAAGATATGAACAATATGATGTAATGCAAGGTAAATGAGAGAGAGAGAGAGAGAGTTAGAGATAATGGATCAAACGCAAATACACAAAGATATGTTTCGAGGTTCGAGCACCCAGCTCTACGTCCCCGCCTTCACACAGAAGGATTTTCACTAAATCGTCCACACAGGACTTCCGACACAGGGAACCTCCACTGAGGATTAGGGTAGTACAAACTGGGAGTACACAAATCCTCTCTCCAACAAATACAACCTCTACACAAGAGGCAAGGCACAACAACAATCACCTCTATACTTAGAGGGATGCGCACTTAGCCAAACAACAATCACCTCACACTAAAGGGATAGGCACTTAGCCAAATAACAATCACCTCACACTAGAGGGATAAGATGCTAAGCCAAACAACCACAATCACCTCTACACTTAGAGGGATACCAACAACCCAATTGCACAACCTTCTCTACACTTAGAGGAAAAGGCTCAAAGCCAAAGCAAAGGAAAGGGTTAAAACTCTTGGTGGTCAACAAACCACAAACCAATTTTCTCACAAATAAGATCCTAATAGATAGGATAGATTGATAGCTCAAGTGTGAGAAAATAAAGTGTTTGGAAAACAAATCACAAAGAAAAACACTTGAGAAAACAACTAGAATAAGATATAAATGAAGATCAAAACCAATATCCCAAATACTCTATTTTTCTTTGATTTTTCCAACCCTTGAAAACAAATAAAGATAAATCTTTTAGCCCAAAAACTCTTGAAAACTTGTTAAAATGCTTAAGAAGATGAAAATTTTTGCTCTTGAAATTCTTAATCAAAACAGCCCAAGGGAATAGGTATTTATAGCCCATTCTCAAAACTAGCGTTGGGCTAAGATAGCAGAAAAATTCTGCTGTCGGTCAACCGCCCGATCGACCGGCAAAGGTCATATTTGTGACCATTGTGCCACCGGTCAACCGCCTGATCAACCGAGGCCTAGAAATAGAGAGTAGAAACTCTCTACCGTCAACCACCCGGTCGTCCGGGGCCAGATCTAGAGAGCAGAGCTCTCTGGTGGTCGACCGGGTCGGTCGACCAACCCTCCAGTCTAAGCTATCGTGCATGTTTATGCACGTCGGTCGACCGGACTGGTCAATCGACTTCTGCCTCGGTCGACCGTTCGGTCGACCGGCAGAAGGCTAGGTCAAACAATTTATAGGGATTGAAACTAGGTCTTTTTAACTTCAATTATATCCATAAAATTACATAAATTCCACAAAAATAAGTTCTTATAAGATATTTGAAATACAAATATGTGTGGCTAAAATTCAACACATATTTTAAACAATTTGAACTATTTTTGTGATATTGAAATTTGCCTTAAACACAAAATCCGCATTTTCTAAAACTTGAATTTTTGAAATGGAAAACCGTTTTCTCCAAAACTCATATGGATACAAAAACATGATAATGAAACAACCTTGAAACATATTGTGTATGAATAAAATCCAATATACATATAAGATATATATCTATGTTTTTGACATGAAATCTAAAACTGGTTAAACTGAAAAACAAAACAAATAAACTTTAAACTTGTGTGTGTATATGAACAAGAGCATATCAATACTATCTAATCATTACACAAGATCTAAACAATTTATACTAAACAAACCAAGGTCTTCTTGTAGAACTCTTTCTCCAAGTCGACTCGATCCAACCGAGATCAACGAGCTTGACTCCAACCGAGTGCTATATGCAATCTTGACGCGTGAGCTCTTGAAGCACCATGTGTAAGCTCCATAACTCCTTTGTTGAAGCTAAACACCTGCTAATATCTTGATCAGATATCTGAAACTAAATATCACAAGATTATTAGTAAACTATAACTACATGAGTTAATCATCATCAAAACTAGAGTGAAGGGCCTCTGGGCCAGCACGGACTTGGTGAATCGGGTTTTCTCGCTACATCTGAACCAACTTGTCATAATCTTTTTGACGATCTACTCGGTCATCCTTGTAGTAATTGGATATTCTCTAGATATTTAATCTATAGTCAGGTTATCATCCAGTAGACAATTATTGTAAGTTCTTAGTTATGCCTCTCAGAGTAATCAACGCCCAACAACTAGAACTCGTTATTATCAGTTTGTTCTTCATTCATATATTTACAATCAGTTTATTGGTTTTCTTTATTTATGATATTTTTGTCCACATCTAGAGTGACAGAGAACATATAGGACATCTAGTAATCTTATTATAGACCTAGGAATAGTTTCACGGAGAGTAGAGATTCAGGCAATTAGAGTTTGGCTCATTTTGAAGTCAGCATTTTTTATGTTATTCAGAGTGGGTCAGTCTATAGAAGTTCTGATAAATAATTATGTGAGAGATAGTTCAGCTACAAGGTATTCCAGTTATTATTGTGTCAGACAGAGATACAAGATTCAAATTGCAGTTCCGCTAAAATCTTCAGAGAAGTTTAGGGACTCTTCTTATATTTAGCTTATCTTATCTCTCACAGACAGACTGGGTAGTCCAATAGGACCATTCAGATTCTTGATTATCTTTGTCTAGCAAGAATTCTGTTATTAACAGATATTAGATCAGTGTTAATATGGTACTGTCTAAAGTTTTATACAGCAGGAAGTACAGAAGACGTCTGTGTCCAGAATTATTGATCAGTCGTATTATGAGCGTTATCTTAGTTATTCATATCTTAATTAGTATAATCCTCATCCATATCTTTTTTGTGTTCATCTTTCACTTATTGAAATTTCGAGGACTTAATTTTTGCGAGGTGGGTAAAATGTAACACTCCGTTCTCAGAATACGTACTCAGAAACATATTATGATTTTTTGATCATATTATTCGATTTATCTCCCTGTTTTTATTTCTATTTTATAATTATTTATATCACTACTTGGTATTAGATTCAGATTTTCAAACTTGGAGTCAACCCTAGTCTGAACCAAGGACCCGATTCCAGTGTACCGATCGATTTGACCTCTTTGGTAATCAAATTTAACTAGTTTTAGTTTCAAATATTATTTTTTAATATTTTAAATTTTTCATGATTTGCTGAAATTTTTTTGAATTAAATTGCAAAATCTTCAACAGGCATCGACCGGTATCAATTCTCAGATTTTTTTTATTTACAAATGGAGTTGAACTTTCAGAAACTACTTTCACACTGTTCCTCAGAATCATATTTTCTACCTTAACACATTTTTTTAGATTTTTTTTAAATTTTTCAAATTTTAACCAGATTTGGTGTCGACCGATATTTTTGGTAGATTTTAGGATTTTTAATTTGAAAATGAGATTTAATTTCTTGAATCTGATTTCACCATGTATCCTAATATAATATTTGCTATATTTGAGAATTATTGGAGACCTTTCTGAATTACTCTATTTTTTTGACATTTTCAATATTTTTGGTGTTCTCCAGATTTGGGGTCTATAACGGGTTATTTTCTCTTCTTTTTCTTTCTTTTCCTTTTTTCCCATCCACTCATTTCTTTCTCCTTTTTCCTTTTTCCTTTCTTTTTCCCCAATTTTCTCCACCACACAACTCCCCCTAAATATCTCCCCATTTCTCCTCCTTATTTCTTCCATTTTCTGTTTTCTTTTCATTTTCTTTTCTCCTTCTTCCCCAGGCGATGACAACGCCTCCTCCTCCTCCTTCCACTCTCTCTCGAAATTCTCCTTTCCTCTCTCACAATCTCCAAATCTCTCTCTCCATTCTTTTTCTCCTCCACTTTCTCTCTCCCCCTTACTCTCCAATTCACTCGTCTCCCACTCTCTCACCACGCAAATCGACCATGCCTTCACCTCCTCTGACCCGATGTCGATGAGCTCCACCATGGCACCGGCGGTGCCCCTACTCCGGCATCCCTTCTCCACTACTTCTTCTTCCACCTCCATTAACATCTTCATCTTCAACCTCGCCACCACCAACCACCATCCCAACCACCACCTAGACCGCCTCCACCTCCAGCCAAGACCACCATGCCTACCACCACTCCTACCATCCATCACCACCCACTCCTTCGCCATTACCCCCACCATCATCACCATCCTCCTCCACCTTCAACACCTCCTTTCCCCTCCTTAGGATGGTTGACGTGGCCAGCGCTGGCTGACGGCTATAGGCGCCGGCCCAGCTGGCCCTTCCAAGGCCACGACCAGGCCCTGGCTGTGAGCAGCAGGGGAAGCAACACCCCTCTCTTTTCTCTCTCCTTTGTTTTCTCTCTCTTTGACTCTTTCTCACTTGTTTCTTACTCCTCTCTCTTTTCTCTCTTATTTTCTTTCTAAATATATATAAATTTATATTTTAATAATATGGTGGTGTGCGCATGTGTTTTGGACTTCGGGATTTCACGGGATTTTTCATTGATTTTTAGGTGAATGTTCTCACTTTTCTGGGTACCCCGCTTCGACGAGCATCGTATTTTCTAGGATTTGCTTTGTATTTTTGGGTCTTTATATTTGTATCGGTGGATTTGTATCTATTTAGTGGATATGTAGAATTGTATTGATGTGTTGTGTTTGTACCAGTATGGGTGTGTACATGAACATTGTGGGCGTGTATCTGTATCGATGCGATGAATGATTGTAATAACGTAGTTTAATACCTTTTCATATATATGTTGTGATATCTTCTCTATTATCATGTGTGGCTGACCCTTCATGGTCGTTAGCCTCTGGGCTCTACACTCAGCCTTCGGGCTTCACCATTCTATAGATAGTCTAGTAATCACCATGTTTATATGAGCGCTTGTGTGGTACTTGTTGGTCCCGAGATAATGCCAAATGCGGAACTTTCTCTGTTGGCACTTATGGATCTAAACTACAAAGTCAACACAAATACTAAACAAAGAAGAATTAAGTTAAACAAATAAATAAACTTGCAGTAAAGGAAATCAAATCTCAGAAAAGTTTAGACAAACGCAAACACGAGAGATTTATCCTGGTTCGGTCCTCGTGACCTACATCCAGTCCCCAAGCCACCCGCTTGAGATTTTCCTTTATCCTTGATTTTGTACACCCAAAATCACAACCATGCACACCACTTGACAAATCCCCTTTGCCAAATGTGTACACCTTCTCTCTACACCAAGAGAACAAACTCCACCTTGTACAACTGTTTCTACACTAAGAAGACACCTGTGTACAATGATATCTTTGAGTATTACAACACTTTCCTATAAGCCTTGGTATTGTGTATGAACGTGGACAAGGTCTAGTATAGGAGAAAAACTTTAGAGAACTTCACAAAGGAATTTGAATTTGGTGAAGAACTGAAGTGGAAATCAGTTTTCAGGTTTGGCAGAATTTTTGATTTAGAAAACTAAAGACTAGGATTGGTATTTGGCCTTAGGATTAACCACCCTTTATATAGCTACACGCTAGGGTAAGTTAGGGAAGTTACGGTGCAATTTAAAAGTTTAAAACGTTGGGAAACGTTGCACAAAAGACCAGATAACAGAAACTGTCCAACAGTCAGAAACTGCCTATAGTCGACTTGCCTTTTGAGTTAGTCGACTATACTAGGCAATTTTCCAAAGGTTAGTCGACTAGTAATGGGTATTAGTCGACTAGGTCAAGATAAGCTCAAGTGACGGTTTCTGGATAACTGACCAAGTCGACTGCAATTACTTTATAAGTCGACTAGGCCAGTGATTAGTCGACTAGGGGAATAGGGTTAGTCGACTACAAGGTCTATTAGTCGACTATGTTTTCTATCAAGTCGATTAATGGACAAACAGAGAGTTGGGTCTAAATTGAGACACAGTATTAGTCGACTAGGAGTTGGGTCAAGTCGACTACACAAGTGATTAGTCGACTATAAGAGACTATAAGTCGACTATAGGTCTATGATATGTGTGTCTGCATCAAGGCTTTTGACATGCTATTTCATATTTACAAAACACATCATATCAACTCTCTTTGGGCAGTTTTGATCATGAAGAACTCTTGATATATCTTGTGCTAGTGCTTCAAATGAAATGCTTCACAAATGTCTTCATCAAAACATGTTCCAACATTCTCCCCCTTTTTGATGATGACACGTTGTGTTCACATATACTCCCCCTGCAGAAATAGGTTATATTTTCCTCCCTCTGCAGAAATTGGGTTATAACAAATATAGAAATACTTTGTTCTCCCCCTGCAACAAATATATCATTAAATATATATATATATATATATATATATATATATTTATGTTCTTATCAACTTTTATATGGTACCTGCAAGATAAACGTTAGATGGTACCAAACATAAAAGAACATATTAACCTTTAGGAGTCCAAATCCATTTAAAATTTGATTTCCACCTGTTAGTATACACATAATTGCATGAATCACATATATCATGAATGTATGATGCAATATAGGTATTTTTATCATGAATACTTAAATTCTTAGGAATCCATATATACTTATTCTTAATTCTTTTTGAAACATTATTAGATTTTCTTTTCACAAAAGAATCATATGGATTACTAACATATGAAGATTTTTCAATATATCCAATATCATAATTATTATGTGACAAGTTTTGAAAAGATAACAAATCATTCAATTTTTCTTTTCCTTGATTGAACTTGTCACATTTTGCAAAATATCTTCATATTTCTTTTTGAAAACTGAAATATCTTTATCTAAAATAGAAATCCTTTTATTCAAAGACTCAGTTTCCTTTTTAAGAAAAATGTTCTCTTTTATAAACTTCTCATTATCATTTTTCAAAGATGATATGACTTTTTCAAACTCATCTTTTTGAGAATTTATAGAAGATACTTGTAAAGCATAACATGAATTTTCATTTAAAAGTTTTTCATTTTCTTTTGATAAAACTTTATTTTTCAGTTTTTCATGCTTTAGATCATTAAACAATTCATGAAATGCATCAGAAAGTTCAGTAAATGATACCTCATCATCTTCTATGGCCATGTAACATAGGTTGATACGTTCAGTGGATTCTTCTTCGTCAGAAGATGAGGAATCACTGTTCTCCCATGAGGCTTCATAGTTTTTCCTCTTTCTGAACTTTTTGCTCTTGATTTTACCTTTATTTTTGAGCAATGGGCAATCCATCCATATGACCTGGTTTATTGCAATTAAAGCATTTGAATTTACCTTGTTTTAGAAATCTCCTGAATTTCTTTGAAAGCATTGCCATCTCCTCTTCATCGTCATTTGAATCGTCCGTGTCGGAGGATGCATGGAAGGCAAGTTCTTTCTTCTTTGAGTGGTGTTGTCGTTCATCCTTTTTTCTTTCTTCTAACTGCACTTCATATGCCATTAGATTACCGATTAGGTTTTCTAATGTCATAGTTGAGAGATCATTCGCCTCTTCAATTGCGGTTGTCTTCTTCTCCCATTCTGGTGTGAGTGCACGAAGGATCTTACGAACTCTTTCAACTTGAGTGTAGTCCTTTCTAAGGGATGCTAATGAATTGGTAATGTCGGTGAATCTTGTAACCATTTCGGATATGGTTTCATTCTCCTCCATTTTGAATAATTCAAACCTGTGAATAAGAACAGATATTTTAGACTCTTTAACTTTACTTGTACCTTCATGTGTTTACCTGAAGAGTATGCTATATTTGATGTGCAGAAGTGGCTGTTGACACTCTGTTGAACTCTTCTTTAGTTAATGCACAGAACAAGGCATTCATCGCTTTGGCGTCAAGGTTCGCATTCTTCTTTTGATCCTCACTCCAAGCATTGTGGTTGGTTGTTGGCTTGGTGTACGATGCTTCTACGATGTTCCAAAGTTCGTAATTGAGCGATTGCAAGTAGATCTTCATTCTACACTTCCAATAGTTGTAGTTGGATCCGTCAAATAGCGGTGGACGTTGTGTAGAATGTCCTTCTTTGAATTGGGATGATGAAAACTCCGTTGCCATCCTTGTTGTTGACTAGGTATGCAGGGCTCTGATACCAAATGTAGTTCCGGCTCTGATACCAAATGCAGTTCCTGCTCTGATACCAAATGTTGGTCCCGAGATAATGCCAAATGCGGAACTTTCTCTGTTGGCACTTATGGATCTAAACTACAAAGTCAACATAAATACTAAACAAAAAAGAATTAAGTTAAACAAATAAATAAACTTGTAGTAAAGGAAATCAAATCTCAAAAAAGTTTAGACAAACGCAAACACGAGAGATTTATCCTGGTTCGGTCCTCGTGACCTACATCCAGTCCCCAAGCCACCCGCTTGAGATTTTCCTTTATCCTTGATTTTGTACACCCAAAATCACAACCATGCACACCACTTGACAAATCCCCTTTGCCAAATGTATACACCTTCTCTCTACACCAAGAGAACAAACTCCACCTTGTACAACTGCTTCTACACTAAGAAGACACCTGTGTATAATGATATCTTTGAGTATTACAACACTTTCCTATAAGACTTGATATTGTGTATGAACATGGACAAGGTCTAGTATAGGAGAAAAACTTTAGAGAACTTCACAAAGGAATTTGAATTTCGTGAAGAACTAAAGTGGAAATCAGTTTTCAGGTTTGGCAGAATTTTTGATTTAGAAAACTGAAGATTAGGATTGGTATTTGGCCTTAGGATTAACCACCCTTTATATAGCTGCACACTAGGGTAAGTTAGGATAGTTACAGGTGCAATTCAAAAGTTTAAAACGTTGGGAAACGTTGCACAAAAGATCAGATAACAGAAACTATCCAACAGTCAGAAACTACCTATAGTCGACTTGCCTTCTGAGTTAGTCGACTATACTAGGCAATTTTCCAAAGGTTTAGTCGACTAGTAATGGGTGTTAGTCGACTAGGTCAAGATAAGCTCATGTGACGGTTTCTGGATAACTGAACCAAGTCGACTGCAACTACTTTATAAGTCGACTAGGCCAGTGATTAGTCGACTAGGGGAATAGGGTTAGTCGACTACAAGGTCTATTAGTCGACTATATTTTCTGTCAAGTCGACTAATGGATAAATATAGAGTTGGGTCTAAATTGAGACACAGGATTAGTCGACTAGGAGTTGGGTCAAGTCGACTACACAAGTGATTAGTCGACTATAAGAGACTATAAGTCAACTATAGGTCTATGATATGTGTGTGCATCAAGGCTTTTGACATGCTATTTCATATTTACAAAACACATCATATCAACTCTCTTTGGGCAGTTTTGATCATGAAGAACTCTTGATATATCTTGTGCTAGAGCTTCAAATGAAATGCTTCACAAATGTCTTCATCAAAACATGTTCCAACAGTACTAACATTTTGTGCAGGTACCCTTGTATAGCCCACTTCCTGGGATGGCTACCCAATAGGTTTTATCCCTTACACACTATAGGTTTCGCGGTAGCTACCCGAAATGCGCTTAGACCTTATGGTCTCCTATTAGCCCTTTGGGCCCTCATCCATTTCCTCAAAAGAAGAAGTACGCTCAGACCATCAAGTCTTAGTCATGCCTGGTAGGTGAGCCTAGCGCTCAGTGCTTTACCGCTAACTCCGTCCGAGTGTAGTTATGCCGCGAGTGATATTATACGTTATTGTGGCTTCATCGTGAGAGGTAACTACACCGAGCGTGACAACATCCAATGTTGTGCACTAGCTTTTCTCCAGCCGGCTTAGCTCTTCTTTATTGTTCATTTGTCTGCTTGCTGACTTTATTTCTGCCTTACTTAACCTCCAGGCTTCACCACTCTACTGATAGCTTAGTTATTACCTGTTATATGTGTGTGTTTGATACTGACACCTCTGCAGGTACTTACTTGCCTTCAGGCCCTTCAGCACTTTGGGCCCTCACTCACTTCCTCGAAGAGGGAGTGCTTCAGATTGTAAGGTCTTTTAGCTACACCTGGTAGGTAGACCTAGCATTCAGCACTTTGTCGCTAACTCCATTCGAGTATAGTTATCCGTGAGCACGGCTTCGTCACGCGCAGTAGTATAGCAATCATACGCTTACTCCGTCGTGTGTGTTTAGCCGTGCTGCAAGCAATAACCATGCCAAACGTGATGGCGTCTAGCGCTATGTGCTAGTTTCGCTCCAGCTTTGCTTAGCTCCACTTGGATGTTTACTTGCTTGCTTGCCCGCTTACCTGCTTGATAATTTAACTATTATTCTTTTTTTTATGATTGTGGAGAGTTTGAATCATAATTGTACTGTCTTCCAAACTGTATTGTTTTCATGTATTCGTACTAGTCTCTTGTATCAGTATTATTTTGTATATTCGTACAGATCTCCTGTATTGGTACCATTTTTTTTGTATTCATACTGATCCCCTGTATCGACATTGTTTCCCTATTTGGTGACATACAATCATGCTACAACTTGGCACCTGACACCTGCTTATTATCACCTAACACCTGCTTGTTATCACCTGACACTTGTATGTTACTACTTATCACCTGCCACCTGTTATATTACCACTTGACATGTGATTATCATATTGCAAAAATCCTGTAACTTCTATCCTATATTACATATAATGACCTGTATCCCTGGTACTCATATACTCTTGTACTCCTAAACTCCTGAACCTGACATGCTTCTGCTATTCCCGTAAATTGATAATTACATAATAAACTATAAAAAGGACAACTTATATCGGGAAAGAGAAAATTAATAGACGTCAATTGGTGAATATTTTTATAGTGATATTAGATATGTTATGCAACTAAAACTTTGGTTCTACCTGTGGGCCTCTTGGTGTTCTACGGGGTAAGCTGGCAACCCGCTTACTAATTTCTGAAAGGGCACACAATAAGACCCTCTAATACGTCTTGCAGCCAGTTTTGTACACCAGCATCGGAACACCCTGGGTTGTGGTCCTGAGAATATATGTACCCACTATAAACATAACCCATTAGTTTATCATAAGTTTCCAATAACCAATCTCGACTTACTCATATATGGATGTATGTATACTGGTAACACATACTTAGATATATAGGTCAGACGCGTATAATAATAAGATGCTAATTAAATTCATGATATTGTTTTGCAATTTGTGTTGTATATAGTCGGATTACGGTAACATGAGACATTAGGTATATAGATAAAGGTTTTCTTGTTTGGATGATTCCTTCAACGTAATAGTTTTATGAAGTCGTAAACTGAGCTTGTACAGCTGGTTTTTCTTATATACAATATTATCAGTTTTATTGGTTTTATATTATTTTCTTAGTTTAAGAGACAACTCGGGTTATATGAACTCAGGATACGGTGATGTAAGGCATAAGGTACATATATGAGGTTTTCCTTGTTTGGATTACTGATTGACAAAGAAAACAGAGAATATGAAAAGTATTATCTGATATAGGATGGCTCTGAACTCTTCACAATTAATCCGTGTAGCGAGGGCTATACAGGTGGAACCTCAGGGAGAGATGCGATAGAAATGTTTCGGTAGTGTTATTTCCTTACACTTTCTTTTTTTGTTTGTAGAACTTAGATAAGAAGATTAGGTTGAAAAAGTTTCATTTTTATCAATGTAAGAAAAGATCACAACCTACTAATAATCTACCACCATAAACGAATAATATCAACTAGAGATTACCTTCACGCTAAATCATAAACATGACAATCTACCCTAGGATTAAAAGAACTAAGCATTTGTGCCAAGTATTTGGGTAGGCTACATGAACCAAAAGAGAATTATGCCAGATCGAGCAAATGGATCAGCTTTCCCCACTCATTCCCATCAAGCAATGTGCCTTCACTAAGACCATTAGCCTCTATATCTTATTGTATTACCTCCATCCATATTTTCTTCAGTCTCCCCTGTGCTCTTTTAACTTGCCCTAAATTGATACGCTCTACTCGTCGGATATGTAAGTCTACATCGTACATGACCAAACCATCGTAGGCGATTTCTCTCATCTTCTCTTTTATAGAGGCTACACCTATCTTATTATGAATAACCTCATTTCTTACATTATCTCTCCGCATGTTACCACACATCCAATGGAGCATGCACATCTCTGCTACACTCATCTTCTAGGTATGATGTCTCTTTATAGCCTAACATTCTGTGCCATAAAACAAAGCTGGCCTAATGGCAGTCAGATAAAACTTTTTCTTCAGCCATAATAGAATGTTACGATCACATAAAACTCCTGTTGCGCTCCTCTATTTCAATCAGCCGGGTTAAATCCTATGGTTGACATCACTATCGATCTCTCTATCCTTTTGGATAAAGAACCCAAGTAATTAAATGACTGCTCATCAGTATTTCTTATCCATTTAATCTCATAATACTATAATCTCAGATTCCGTATTTACTAAATTTACACTCCATATACTCTATTTTGGCCTACTTAATCTAAAACCTCGAGATTCTAGAATTTGCCTCTATAACTCCAATTTGGCATTTACCCCAGCTCCCGTCTCATCGACTAGGACAATTTCATCAGCAAATAACAATCTACCCTAGGATTCAACTAAAAAAATTTAACATTAAAATATAAAGACAATTGTCAAGCATAGATTAAGAAAAATAGTTTAAAAGCACTTTCAAATAGTTGACCTATTACTATCATCATGTGCCTTTAAGATAAATTTAGAGTTTTGTTGAAACTTGTTTTGATGAAGACTTTTGTGAAGCATTTTCATTTGGAGCTCTAACACACGACAAATCAAGAGTTCTTCATCATCAAGATGTCCTAAAGAGAGTTGAATATGTGTGCTTTGTAATTGTGAAATAGCATGTCAAAAAGCCTTGATGCACACACACATATCATGTCTGTATAGTCGACTTATATACCTTTATAGTCGACTAATCCACTTGGTAGTCGACTAACCCAAACCCCTAGTCGACTAATCATGTGTCCAAAAGAAACCCAACTCTCTGTTTGTCCATTAGTCGACTTGACAGACAAATATAGTCGACTAATAGACTTTGTAGTCGACTACCCCATGCCCCTAGTCGACTAATAACTGGTCCAGTCGACTTATAAGTTAGTTGCAGTCGACTTGATTCAGTTATTCAGAAACCTGTCACTTGAGCTTATCTTGACCTAGTCGACTTATAGTCAAACATAATCGACTAACCTTTGGAAAATTGCCTAGTATAGTCGACTAACTCAAAGGCAAGTCGACTACAGGCAGTTTCTGACTATTGGACAGTTTCTGTATTCTGGTATTTTTTGCAACGTTCTTCAACGTTTTGAACATTCAAAAAGGCACCTATTAACTACCCTAACTACTCCTAGAGTGCAGCTATAAATAGGGTGGTTAATCCTAAGGCAAAATACCATCCATCTCAGTTTTCTAAGATCAAAAATTCTGTCAATCCTGAAAACTGTTCCCACTTCAGTTCTTCACCAAATTCTTATTCTCTAGTGAATTTCTCTGAAGTTTCTCCTATACTAGACCTTGTCCACGTTCACATATTGTACCAAGGCTTATAGGAAAGTGTTGTAATACTCAAAGCAATCATTGTACACGGGTGTCTTCTTGGTGTAGAAACAGTTGTACAAGGTGAAGTTTGTTCTCTTGGTGGAAGAGAAGGTGTACACATTTGCAGAGGGGATTTGTCAATTGGTGTGCATGGTTGTGATTTTGGGTGTACAAATTAAGGATAAAGGAAAATCTCAAGCGGGTGGCTTGGGGACTGGATGTAGTTCCGAGATCGAACCAGGATAAATCTCTCGTGTTTGCGTTTGTCTAAACTTTTCTAAGATTTGATTTCCTTTACTGCAAGTGTATTTATTTGTTTAACTTAATCCTTCTTTGTTGAGTATTTGTGTTGACTTGTAGTTAGATCCATAAGTGCCTACAGAGAAAGTTCCGCATTTGGCATGATCTCGGGACCACCAGTTTAAGTATGCATAGAATTTAATTGTGTTATCTACTTAATAATATAGGTTCATGGTGGTGATATTGAAAAAGTCATGAAAGGGATTTAGTTAGTCATGGTGTAATCTAAACTAAGCATTATATGAAGAAGATTGCATGAAATAACTGAAAATCACCTAGAGGGGGGAATAGGTGATGGCCATACGTTTATGACAAATAATGCGGAATTAAAAATAATACTAGCAATTAGTAATAAACAATCACAACACTAAATGTACTTGGTATAAGAAGAACAATTTTAGCATGCAAGAGTAGAGAGAGTTGAGTTAGGAGATAAGGAGAGCAATCGCAAATGCAATGATGTGTTTCGAGGTTCGAGCCACCGCTCTACGTCTCCGCCTTCACCGCAATAAAGGATTTTCACTATTGTGATCCCGCGAGATCGAAAACCCTTGTAAGTTTTCGCAAGAACTCAACAGACCCGCAAGTCTCTCTCTTGGTGCCACAACACTTACAATCGAGCTCACAAGCTCACTTCGAGACTGTAACCTCTACAACTTCGAGAATACAAGAAAAACGTGATCTTCTTGATCACAAAAGCTCACTCAAACACAATTTTATAAACAAGTAAAAGAGTTAAAGCTCTTTGAGACTATGTGGTGAAAATAGCTTGTAAAGATGAAAGGAAAGCTCAAGCTAAAAATCAAGGATGTGGAATTTGGCTCAATATCAAAATTTTCTCAAGAAAAGGAATTTGATCACTAAAACTTATCATGGATGATAAAAACTTGTTCTTGGATTTTTTGTGCCTCTATTTTAAGGATGAAAATATGATGAGAAAACCCAATAGAGTCGTTGGGATATGACACAGAAAAAGACAAACAGAAAACTAGCCGTTAGGGTCAAAATCAAAACAAAAGTGTTCTGTCGGTCGACCGCCACCAGTCAGATTTTTGACCGTTGGGTTAGCAGTCAACCACCCGGTCAACTGTGTAACCCAAAAGAGAGCTAAGCTCTCTGACGGTCGACCAATCGGCCGATCGTGCCCCAACAAAGACTAAAGGTCTCCCAGTCGGTCAACCGAACAGTTGACCGAAGTGCACACAAAGGCACTTGAGAAAATCTTGTGCATATCAGTCGACCACTCGGTCCACTGACAGAACAATTTTGCTCTGCCATTGGTCGATTGGTCGGTCAACTGACTTATGGCCAAAAATACATTTTTGAAAACATTCGAAGTCTAAAACTTTTTCCCACAAAACATGTTTTGATTATAAGTTCTTAGGACATGATATATCCTATGTGTGTTCAGAGATCATCACAAAACTAAGTAGTACTATATTTTGACAAAAATACTTTTCTAAAAAAGAAAAACTTTTCTAAAAGGAAAATGATTTTTTCTGAACTCGTTTTTGAAAACTAAAACGAGAAACATGTTGAAGTCTTTTTCAAAAACATTTGGAGATATGAAAGATATATGCGTGTGTGTGAATCTCAAGAGCTATCAACCTTACTCTCTTGGTTTTAATAAAGCTAAAAATCCTATACTAAAAATAGAGAATACATAAATCTTGTATAGCTTAACTCTTTGCAAACTTGAACTTTGAGCATGTTGAATCCCGTGTATAGGTCTTCTTGATGCTTAGGCTCTTGGATCATCATCTTCAAGGCTTTTAAACGTTGTGAGTCTTATCTATGAAGCCAAATGCAATAACGTGAAATCCTGAAACTTGTTTAAAGGAAATGTTAGAAAGCATAACTTCATAAGTTTTTTATCATCAAAACTAGGGCAAATGGCCTTTTGTGCCAACAATAACAAAGAAGCAAATAAAGAATAAATCAAATAAATAACAAGAGGAGATATAAAAAGACCAAAGCACCTTATATTGATCTGTCACCTCGAATTACAACAGCTTCTTCTTCTTACAAAATTTCCTCTTGCATTTTACTTAGAAAACACAAACTAAATTCAAATGAAATAGAAAACTAAAGGAACCTAAAATTAGATCTTCTGACATGGTCCCTCTCTTTGGCTCTACCTCTCTGTTTATAGGGAAAATAAGTGGTAGAATCCCAATCGAAACACACACCTAACCGCCACGCCAACCGCTACCAGAAAGCTGCCAAAACGTAACTTTTGCTACGTTTGCGTGGCTATATAGGGGAATCTGGGCCTGATTTTTGGGCTCTGGCTTCATCTCGTCCGTCCGTGTGGAGATATATCTGTAGAATCTTCGTTTGAACTCCAAATTTAAAATAATCTTATTTCTTAGATAACTTAAGAAACAAGTTATCTATAAATTTGAATTTAAAATTTGAATTCTCCTCCTTTATCTTTGACTTGAAGTTTAAGCAACTTGATTTAAATTGATTGTCTCTTTTATCTCTGAATTAGGATATGATTATCTCTAAATTTACTTGGACATGATGGGTGATTGAGGTTTTACCTGCACACAAATATAGAATTTCAGAACTTTAAAATAAAGATATGCAAGTGCTTAATTCTACAGCGATAGCAAGTGGCTATGCGGGTCGTAATCCAGAATGAGGGACTAGCGATGGAAGCTTTTTAGTAAATTCTCTTTAAGCTACAACTAATGGTTAAAATTCTTCTTTTAGTTCTTAAAAAGAAAAGTGAAAAATAGAGTTAAAGTCAAGTTAGGAAGAAAGTGATAGATAGAGAAGGTGGAGACAATGGAAGTGGACATGTACAGAGAAATTGAAAAAGAGTGAAAGAGATTTGGGTGATTATGGTATTGGTGATCTACACTAAAAGTTACAAGAAAAGAAAGAAAAATTAAAACCTAAAAAACATACTTACCTCTTCGGCGCCTGCTTACCTTTTACCCATATCGACGATGTACCTTTACTTGAAGGCGAGCGAAGCATGGCAGATGAGATCTTCCCTATTCCTGATTTACACTCTAAAATGAAGGGGCGAACTATACTACCCTAAAAATTGATATCCATCACCATAAGCCATCAACGGCACTTGCAAGGACAAGGCAACTTTGAGGCTCTCGGTTTCATTTGGATCCACAAACATAGAAGAGGGAAGCAAACAACAATAAGAATAGAAAAGAAAAGAAATCTCGGTTCGATTCAAATAACATGGAAGAAAAGATCACTTACACGATGTCACCTTCAGTACAACCTTACTCTCATTCCTCCATGAAAGTCTCCTCTCCTCTCAGTTACATAAATAAAATAAAAATTACATAAAAGAAAACTAAAAACCTAAGTTACAAACTATAAGTTAGCCTAAGTTCTGCTCTCTGCTTGGTCGTCCTCCTCTAACCAAATAGATCTAGTTAAATCTGAATTTAACTGATATTTATTTGATTTTATCCCTTTCTCCTCATGATTATCTTCTGTAAAATAGACATTTAAGACAAGCAATTTAGCAGATTTATTACATGGTAAATGTGGAATGTAATAAAGAATAATGTAATAAATGTGTGCAATCACACCCCCACATCTATCTTTTGCTCGTCCTTGAGCAAAACAACAAAACTAAACCAAAGATTATTAGACCACTTTCGCAGGTCACGCGATTGAACTGAGCTTGTGCAGCAAGCTGTTAAACCTTTAGGTTACCCCAAGAGGACGAGTTTTGTCTTGTGAGGGTTTTCAGTGGATTGCACCCATAAAATCGATAAAGAAAGAGAAAAATGTTAATATTTTGAAAGCACATTTTGAAAGAAAAATATTTGAAATATTATTTTAAGATTTTAGTAATCTATAAGTTATAGGAAAATCGAATTTTTCGTTCCTAAACTTAGTCTTTATTCAAAAATTTGTAATCAATCAAAGTAAGGAGTCAAATTGTGCTTCTCATCTAGACTATTACTTTACCCTAAGTCATATGCACCTTCGTGACCGTGAAGTTTTGACTAAGGGTTCTTTAACTCTAACTCTTTACCTTATTTATTTATTTATATATATTTATTTTATTTTTGGTGGTATTATTCCTTAGTTCTATTAGGCTTTCTAATCTACCCATGTAATAATCCTTTAATCGATGACTCCCAAACCAAACGGTCTTAGGGCACCCAGTGAGAAAACACCCCAAGGACTTAAGGACTCGAGCAAATAAGGCCACAAAACTAAGGATTTTATTATATGAACCACTGTTAGGCGTGAATACTTATGCTTTATGAGGCAAAAATACCCAGCTTAATCAGGGGATTTTTATAGATATATATACATATATTTCCTTTTTTTCAAACTTATCTAATCATCTTTTTCATAAATACCAAGGCTTGCTTAGGCTAAGCACCTAGCTAATCAATAATTAGATTTGTTTATTTTTTATAAATATACATATATACATACATACATACATACATACATACATATATATATATATATATATATATATATATATATATATATATATATATATATATATTAATAAGGCATAAGAATCTTTGTTTTTGAACCCTAAGTGTGTAAGTGTATAAAGTGCGCATATTTCATCAAGGTAAAGATCAAGACTAAATTACTTTGACAAATTATCTTCCTAACCCTTAAAATCTAACAAATAATCTTATTTTGATCAAGTATAAGAAATCCTAATTATGATTATCCTATTCCTTAAAATTGACTTAATTTCTTACAAAAAATATGTCAAAATATTATTTCTATTTTCAAAAAGTTTTTAAAAGTAAAGAAAATGTTAATTTTTTTCTTCTTTTTTTAAATAAAAAGAATAACCTAAGTTATGTTAGACCCTCCCCCACATCTATCTTATGTATTGTCCTCAATGTATGAATTAATGCATAGATGCATGAAAAAGAAGAAAGGGAAGGAAAATATTACCTTAGATGGTGGTTCTGGTGGTGGTCTGATTGGTCTACGAAATGCGGGCCCAATCGAATTTTCGTGAAATTTAGAGGAACCCAACAGTAATCTCTCTAATATAACCCATTAAAATAATGTATACATGAATGATTTTTATTGAATATTTTCCCCATCTAATTTTCAAATTTCATAATTAATTTCGAAATAATTTTGTTAACCGCCTTGTCCCAAAATGGAGTGTGAAAAGATGGAATGATTGACTTGGACTTAGGAAGTACGGGAACTAATACCGACTTAGGAAAGTGACTTAAGTCAAGTAAAAGTTTAGGAGTCGAGATTGGTTCAGGAAGTGGGTCCAAATCAAGAAGTTGAAAACTCATGTCCACATTCATTTCCCCACAATGGAATGTGACTTAATATTGGTGATTCAAGTTCTAGAATGATAGGTGTGAGAATCAAAACTGACTCTAAAATATTACTCAAGTCGGATAACAAAACATGAGTCAATATTGATTCAAAAATTTGAACTAGATCACAAATTTAAGAATCTAGGTCACATTTCTCATTGAGTTCAATTTTATAAAAGTGAGAACTTGTCAATTTGTCAATGAGACTTTCAAAAGTATGAAATTGGTCAAGTTCAATATGATCATAAAAGATTGGTGATTCAATTTCATGATGAATTGGCACAGGATCCAATGTTGTCTCGGGAACAAGATTAAAATTAGGTGAAGACACCGGAGTCATTATTGAATTAGGAAGTAGAATTGAATCTCCAAGTTGAGGTTCAGGATCATATTCATTCTCAAGTTCAATTTTAGGAAAAAGATAACTTGCCAAACTATCAATGTCATTTTCAAAATTTAGAGTTTGACAAGTTCAAATGGTTGTACTGAAATAGAATCTTATTTTCAAAACAACATGATTCTTTGGCTCTAACAGAATGGCTAGCGACATCAAAAATGGTCAAACGGTGAGAACAGAGAGTTTGGATCATCATATCTATGTCATGATTACGAGCGATTTGAGCCTGAGTCATGACTTAAGGATCATTTCATAGTCGGTTGGTTCATCGTTTTACTGCGATTGGACTTGAAAAGATGAAGTTTTGTTTTGAAATTTGTGATGAAATTGTGAGTCCGTCAGATTTTGTGATTGTTGCTTGGACTCACGCATACTTATTTCCAAGATTGATGAATTTTTATTTTGAACCAGTGGAACTGAGTATGAATCTTGAAAATATTATGGATAAGGTGGATAAGGAGGACAAGCTAGTTGAAAATTGGGCTCGGAGGAGGTGAATCCCCATTGACTCTGTGAAGAGTTAAAATTATTTTGGAAATTATGGTCATAAGATTGGGGGCATGGGTTATATTGATTCGGATAAGACCAATCCGGCACACTAGATTGGTTAAAGTTATGATATGTCGGATTGGTAATATCTAAAAAAGAAGTCGGGGTATAATATGGATTACCATTGAAATTGGAAAAATATTGTTATAAGCCATATCACACATGAAATGTTAAACACAAACAAAGAAAAACAAATAAATAAGCAAATAAATAAAAAGAGAAAAAAATTTAACCTAAGTTAGGGTAAACCTTAGACCTAAATGACTCCTAACTGGTTAGACTATCCACGGGGGGTACATTGCCGAATCTGATCACAAGTTAATCGGCCAGGTAGGGGCAAGATTGGTGGGAAGTATCTGCGCAGAAGCGACGGGCCTAATTAAACCAAACCACTAGCCTTCGGGGTTTCGCCCCTCAATTCCCAACCTTAGACACCGATTTGACAAGAGTCAAATTCAAACAACTTCCACCTTAGGTCAGTCTCGTATTTGAGTCCGAGATGTCCCTAGGGCAACGTCTACTCAGTTTTAGCTAGGATGGGTTAATGAGTGAAGAGATTGTTTGTGAGCTAAGGTAGGGTAATGACTTCCCCACCTTATCTTGTTTATAAGACAAGCCCTTAAATCAATTTAATACATTGTACAAGTATACAGAAAAAGTAACACTCAAGTAATATTTCATACAAGAATGAACCTTATACTAAATGCTATGCACACATACCTTGGCTCCAGCACTCTTCAACAGTAAGTAGAAAATGTAATGAAATAGACACGTGCCTAAATGCAAAGTCTAAATCATTTTTAGCATTTACAATCAACTTTTTATTGTTGTATTAGAAATGTATATACAGTGAGTCAAATAAGGAAATAAATGCTACAGAGATTAAACTATGAAATTCAGCTAACCTGCAGAAAATACAGGTTAGTAGTTCACTCAGATTGCCAAAGGAATGTAGTAAATCTGAGGGCTTCTGTACTCTGCTTTCTTGAGCAGAGTTCAGGGCGACTTATTTGTCCACTGCAGTAAAAATTCCTTATTGTTAAATCTGTACACCAAAAACAAAGAAGAAAGTTAACCAAAAATATAAATCTAAAAAGAGAATAACTTACCATCCCTCCTCGGCAACGGCACCAAAATTTGATTGAGATTTTACCTGCACACAAATACAGAATTTCAGAACTTTAAAATAGAGATTTGCAAGTGCTCAATTCTACCACATAGTAAGTGGCTATGCGGGTCGTGATCCAGAAGGAGGGACTAGCGATGGAAGCTTTTTAGTAAATTCTCTTTTAAGCTACAATTAATGGTTAAAATTCTTCTTTTAGTTCTTAAAAAAAAGTAAAAATGGAGTTAAAGTCAAGTTAGGAAGAAAGTGATAGATAGAGAAGGTGGAGACAATGGAAGTGGATATGTACAAATAAATTGAAAAAGAGTGAAAGAGATTTGGGTGATTATGGTGTTGGTGATCTACACTAAAAGTTATAAGAAAAGAAAGAAAAATTAAAACCTAAAAAACATACTTACCTCTTCGGCGACTACTTACCTTTTACCCGTATCGACGATGTATCTTTACTTGAAAGCGAGCGAAGCATGGCAGATGAGATCTTCTCCATTCTCGATTTACACTATAAAATGAAGGGGCGAGCTATACTGCCATAGAAATGGATATCCATCACCATAATCCATCAACGGCACTTGCAAGGACAAGGCAACTTCGAGGCTCTCGGTTTCATTTGGATCCACAAACACAGAAGAGGGAAGCGAACAAAAACAAGAATAGAAAAAGAAAAGGAAACCTCAATTCGATTCAAATAACAATGGAAGAAAAGATCACTTATAGGGTGTCACCTTCAGTACAAGCTTACTCTCATTCCTCCATGGAAGTCTCCTCTCCTCTTAGTTACATAAATAAAACAAAATTTACATAAAAGAAAACTAAAAACCTATGTTACATACTACAAATTAGCCTAAGCTCTGCTCTCTGCTTGGTCGTCCTCCTCTAACCAAATAGATCTAATTAAATCTGAATTTAACTGATATTTATTTGATTTTATCCTCTTTCACCTCATGATTATCTTCTTCAAAGATAAGGAATTTAGTAGATTTATTACATGATAACTGTGAAATGTAATAAAGAATAATACAATAACTGTGTGCAATCAATGGGCTCTTGGGCTTCTCTTCAACTTTTGGGCTTTTTAATCACCTTATCTTTTCTTCCTTGAATTTATGGAGGCTTTACAATACTAAGTAAAAATACCATTACATAGTAATGTCTAATAAAAAATAAATGTGAAAATATGACTAAAAATATGCACATTTGATGAGCAATCACACTCCCACACCTATCTTTTACTCGTCCTCGAGTAAAATTAAAAAAAACTAATCTAATCTAAACTCACTTTCGTAGGAATCATGTTTATGCTTAGCATGTACAATAAGCCATTAAACCTCTAGCTTATTCTTAGAGAACGAGTTTTGTCTTGTAAAGGTTTTCAGTGAATTACACTCACAAAATTCATAAAAAATGAAGTGTTAGTGTTTCAAAATTCATTTTGAAAGAGAAAAATATTTGAAAGATTTTTGCAAAATCAAGTTAATCTATAAGTTTTAGGATTACTTAATTATCATTCCTATACCTTGTCTCCATGCAAGTATTTATTATCAATCTAGGTTAGGATCAAAACTAAATTTCTTACTTAGTCTATTATTTTATCCTAAGTCATATACAGCTTTGTGATCGTGGATTTTGATTTCACACTTTCTTGCTTCAAGTGCTCTAATTTCAAAATTAATTTCTGTATGTTTTTAGCTCCTAGATTGAATCATTTAAACTGTTTTTCTCTTCAGAAACTTCTTAAGCTTCATTCAACATCAAATACTATAGGAAGTTATAAAGGGATCGTTTGTGATCTTTGTGGTCACTAAGAGTTTATAAATCTCATTGGCTTTGTGCTACTTCTTGTGTACTGGATTGAGAGTTGGAGTTATGTATAATCTAGTCTTGTATAGACCTTGTAGTTCCTTTGTGAAGGCTCCTTTGTAAAAGATCCTTAGTGGATAGTAAATTCTTCACGCTATGAAGGCGGAGAAGTAGAGCTTGGTGCTTGAATCTCGAAACAAATCTCTTATATTTGCAATTATTTTCTCTCTTACTCTTACTGTATTTCAATTACTTGCACTTGTGTTTTGCTTTTATTTCACTTGCTATTCATATATGGCATCATTCATTCTTGTCGGTTTTCACTCTCTAAATCAAGAAGGCAACTGAGCACTCAACTCATTATCTAGAGGAATATAGTGGAGAAGTTCTAAAGCCCTTCATAAGGAATCCAACTTCACTTCTTGGTTGATTTGATTATTTGCATCATTCATATTATTAATTGTTGAATTTCAATATTTGACCATTAGATTAGCATTACACCTATTCACTCCCTCTTGGTATACTTTCAATTGCTATCAGAGCCTTGTACTCTAGTTTTTGGTTTAACCACCTTAGAGAGATTCACTAACTAATCACTTATTTATTTATACACTAGTTTACATGGCCGAAGGAATCAGGGCTCCACCCAAATGTGATGGCCATACCTTTCCCAGATGATCGTTTTCTTGCAATCCTTAGGAAGTCGGGTTGCAAAGGTGGTGACTAAACCTTTTTGTGTACCCGATGGTAATGAGGACGCATGGTCCAAAATTGCCACCAAGAAATTTGATGCAAATGCAAAAGCCCACTATGCATTGCGTCAACCCTTGAATGATGATGATTTTGTTAGGGTTACGTTGGTCCAAAGGCCCATCACTGTAATTTTGATGATGATTAACTCATGTAGTTATAATACTAATGATCTTGTGTTCATTAAGTTTTAGATATTTAATTAAGATCTTAGTTGGTGTTTAGCTTCAACAAAAGACGTGAAGTCAAGTTTCAAAGCTATCAAGTGTTGATTCAAGAGCTCGCGTTTCAAGATCGCATCTAGTACTCTAGAGGAGTCAGGCTCATTTGGATCAAGTTTGGATCGAGTCGTCTTGGAGAAGAAGATGGACAAGAAGACTTTATCTAGATTTGTTTGTTTTTGTTCAGAACTTTTGTAAGGATAGAATAATAGTTTTGAATTTCTCAAGTGTACATACGCACACACAAGTTTAATAGTTTTGGTTTCAGTTTAACCTCTTCGTTTTTGAGTTTATTGAGTTTCAAGAATAAATCTTTCGGTTTCATGAATAGATAGAATCAAAAGAACGTTTACATAGTTTATATGTATAATGGATTTCATCCATATACATTCATGGTTCATATATGTTTAGAAAAACTTATTTTGATGTATCTAGTTCATGGTTTCAAGTTTTATTTTTATCAAAACTTATTTTGGATTTCTTATCAAAAACAAATATATATCATTTGCATTGTGTATTGGATTCTATCCATCATTCTTTGCTTCAAATGTGTTTCAATATTTTATTTTTATATTAATACAAGTTTAAAGAAAAATCGGTTTTCCATTTCAAAGTTGGCTTTTGGAAAATACGATTTTTGGTTTAAACTCAAATTTCTATGCCCCAAAAATAGTTCAAATTATTTGTAATATGTCTTTCATCAAACATATTTGTATTTCAAGTGCTTACATGAACTTATTTTTGTGGATTTTATGAGATTTTATGGAAATTTATAGGTATTTAAAAGACCACATTTTTGGGCTATTGGCGGTCGACCGACCGATCGACCGAACCAAGGCTTGGTCGATCGTTCGGTCGATCGAGGTGCACAAGAACATGCACAAGCCCATTGCCTTAGGGCCGATCGACCGAACGGTCGACCGACTGGATCAACCCATCTCTCGGGTTAGTCCTGGTCGACCGAGCAGTCGATCGACTAGGCATTGCCTTGGGGACGGTCGACTGCCCAGTCGACCGGTAACCCCAACGGTCATTTTTATGACCGTTGGCTGTTCGATCGTCGTGGTCGACCAACAGGTCAGTTTTGACCTGACCTGACCCCCAGCGGCTATATTTTGGTACCCCTATAAATATGGGTTCCCTTGGCTAGTTTTCTACAAGATTTTCAAGAGCATTTTTTCCATCTTCACAAATGTTTTTAACAAGTTTTCAAAGAAGTTTTTGTGCCAAAAACTCTCATCTTTTATTGTTTCAAAGTTTTTGGAAAATTAAAGAAAAATATTCCTTTGAAAATTCTATTTTATTCTTCATTTTTCATATCCATCAAGAAGTTTTTCCCAAGTGTTTTCTTTGTTGTTTCTTTTCCAAATACTTTGTTTACTCACATACTTAAGCTATTCATCTCAAATCTTTCCTCTAGGATCTTGTATTGTGAGAAAATTTATTTGTGATCTTTTAAGATACTAAGTGTTGTTTGTGATCATTGGATCACCAAGTTGTATTTCTTTTTTTGCTTTGTGCCCACCTCTTGCGTAGAGGTGTGAGAGAGAGCTGGAGTTGTGTACTCCTGGTGTGTAAGTCTAATTCCTCGATGGAGGTCTCTTTGTGGAAGGTCCTGTATAGCTTAGTGAAAATCTTCTATGTGAAGGCGGGGACGTAGAGCAGTGGCTCGAACCTCGAAACATATCTTGTGTTTGCATTTGATCTTCTATCTTTCAACTCGCTTCTCTTATATCTTGCATTGCTTTACTTGCTTATATTCATATGCTTGATATTGTATGTGTGCCCACACTTGTGTTTAATTAAGAGAGCTATTGAAGAACTCTTAATTTAGAGGAATCGTGAGGAGAAGTTCCAAAGCCCTTCAAGGAAAATTTGGACTCACTCTTGGTTACACGTTGTGTGTTTACAATTAAGTTTTTGATTCCGTATTATTTTTCCTAGATTAGCACTACACCTATTCACCCCCCTCTGGGTGTACTTTCAATTGGTATTAGAGCTAGTGCTCCTAATATTTGGTTTAACCACCTAATCCATTCATATTTCATTTGATGTAGGTGTGGGCTCTCACAAGACGTGAGAGTATTGGCGCCTTGATGGTGGATGCATTTCCAGTTAAATGGTCACATTTTTGGGTGCATCAATTTCAAGGAAAGATTGGTGGAAGAACCACCATGGTTTAGAGACCTAGAGACTAGTTCAAATTGGGTTTGGTAACTATCTCTAACTCTTTATTTTTATTTACATATTTTCTTATTAATCATTTTTAGCCTGTCTTGGTTTTCATGCTCATTAGGATTAAATGCAATAATTATTAGACTTGTGATATACATATTTAGTATTTGAGATACACCCATACTTATATGGATCATATCCTTGTGTTTTCAATTGTTGTTTTGCTATTGTGTATATCCTATTGGTGATAATACTTACATTTATGCTAATAATTATATTTGTTTATTTACCTTATTTTTATGTTTTTGTGCTTTGTGTCTTGATTACATGTTTAAATATAACTTCCATTAAAATATGTGTTTATACTTGTATAAGTAGTGAGCTACACTTGATTATTATATTTGAGTGCTTCATTACTCATGTGTACTCATTACATGCATTTGTATGACCTAGTTTTGATGATTCTTGCATTTACACTTGTATTACCATATTTTTTACATATTTTTGTTTAACTTCATGTATATGTAAATTTTGTTAAAACTATTAGATATACATGTTCTATCCTTGAGTCACTTGTTTTAAATGCTATATACTCTTTTGTAAATTCATTTTGTGTTTGGAATAAATATGTATGACTTACTTTTAATAGTACATACATATGCCTTGAAGTTTATGTTTTTTGTTTAGTTTTGATAAAAATAGATATTTTTTTGTTATGATTTCATGTTTATGAAAAAGGAATTCTTTTATTTTGATTGAGCTTCATTGTCTTATCTCCATGTATATGTTTACTAAATAATTCTTGTGCACTCGATATATTTTGTGTTTACTCATGATTTTAGTTTCATGAGCTCATATGTGCTTCATAGCTCGTTGAGTGTCAATTATTGTGTATCTGGCATATTTTCATGAGATATATTTATGTTTTTATTTCTTATTTGAAGGATTTTGTACTAGCTTTAAAAAATTTTCTTAAAACTAGTTTTGTATTCTTCAATTAGTAGGTTTTCAAATTATGTATAAAATATTTTCAAACTATATCTTTGAAAACCCTACGTTCAAATGGCGGTTGGTTGGGAGACTGTGCCTTGTATGCCTTATTGAATATTCTTTTAATATTGTGCATGATAGGGTGGATGTTATGAGTTATACATGATTTCAATGATATTTCATTTTTATATACTGATGTTTTTCTTATATATGTATCATATTTCAATTGCTCTGATTATACATACATACATATAATTTTTTGTGATAAATTATAAATGATTATACATATATGTTTTATAGCAATATTTTATGCAAAACTTGATTTAGTTCTAAAATGTTAAATTTGTATCTTTTGTAACCTTATGCATTGATTTCATTGGTATTTCAAAAATAGAGAGAAAATTCTTGATTTTACATTCAATTGGTATTTCATATATTTTCAATCAGTATCTTACTCCTAAGCTTTTTCAGAAAAATATTTTGTTTTAAAAATTGTTAATATTTTCCATATTTGTATCTATATTGCAAAATAATTTAGAGTTTACCTTCAATTAGTAACTTTTGAATTTAAAAAGATTTCTTTCAATTGGTATCAATTGGTAAAAATATAACTTTCTATTGATATTTACAAGTTTTTTGTTGGATCAACTTTCAGTTGAGATGATGTTTATATCCATGTTATTTTTCAATATTTTTTTGGTATCAAAATTTGTTTCTATTGGTATCAAAATTTTGTTTTAAGATATATTGCTTATATGCAATGGGACTTAACATCTCCCTTATGTATAGATTCATGTTGAGTGTTGTATATAAAGAAGAGTTTGACATCTTTTCTTTATATGGTACACGTATGTAGGGGGAGCTTAACATCTCCGCTTATGCATTGTATATTGTATATTATACTTATATGAGTTAGGTTTAGTCATCTCTTTCTTCATATAATGCATATATGCAGGGAGAGTTAACTTGACGTCTCTTATCTTCATAAATGTATCTCGCATACACACACACACACACACACACACACACACACACACACACATACAAACACCACATTTTCCTTTGCCCCTTGTTGATGAATTGACAAAAAGGAGAAGAGAAATTTAGAGTTTATATATGCATGTTTATTTCTTTTTATGCACATATATGTTTTTGTTTATGCACTTTATTGAATATCTATATGTGTTTTTGCATATGCATGAGTTAAGGGGAAACTTCTATGAATTTTATCTTTAATCCATAAATATATAACCCCATGAGTTTTGTCATCATCAAAAAGGGGGAGATTGTTGGCCCAAACGCCCCTCACTATAATTTTGAAGAAGATTAACTCTTGTAGTTATAGTACAAATAATTTTGTGTTCATTAAGTTTCAGATATTCATCAAGATCTTAGTCGGTGTTTTTGTTTCAACAAAAGACGTGAAGTCAAGTTTGTTTGAACTTATTTTGATGATAACAAATGTAATTTGTACTATTTTTGTGTATTTTTAGATATTTTGTTAAAAGCCTTGATCACACACACAAATAGTCCTATTAGTCAACTTGCCACTTACTATAGTCGACTAATACAATGTCTAGTCGACCTATCAAAGTCCTATAATCGACTAAGTCTTATCCTGAAAAGATATCAACTTTCTATTTTTTGACCTTTAGCAGTATTAGTCGACTTACCTAAAAGACTAGTCGACTAATCCATCTTGTAGTCGACTTATAAAATCTGCTGGTCGACTAATTACAGTTTTCAGAGGCTTGTATATCTGTATCAGTCTTAATGTAGTCGACTTACTCCTTTGATTAGTCGACTAACCCAGTCAAAATTGCCTACCCTAGTCGACTACCCTCTATCCCCTAGTCGACTTATAACAGTTTCTGACTATTGAACAGTTATTAATTTCTGGTGTCTTATCCAAGATTTTAATTTTCAATTTAAGTTGATAACTACCCTAACTGACCATAGATTTTAGCTATAAATAGGGATGTTGTCCTAGGCTAAATACACCAATTCAAAATACAAGTTTTCTGTCAAAACTCTGTTGAAATATTCTGTTTTCCAGAAAACTATTTCCACTTTCTTTTCTTCACTCAAATTCCAATCCTCTAGTGAAGAATTCTGAGAGTCTACCTATAAGAGTCCTTATTCATGATCACGTACAAGTTCTCAAGGATTATAGGATTGATTGTAATCACTCAAAGAGAAAGATTGTACAATAGAGTCTTCGGGTTGAAAGAGAAGTTGTAAAAGGTGTTGTTGTATTCTTGGTGTAAGGAGAGTTGTACGAATTTGACAAAGGTTGTTTGTCAAGTGGTGTACAATGTATTGATTTTGGGTGTACAAAATCAAAGATAAGAAAAATCTAAAGCGAGTTTGCTTAGGGCTGGATGTAGATATAGAGGACCGAATCATAATCAAATCTCTTGTGTTTGCGTTTGCATTTTCTAAGATTTATTTTCTTTCTTGCAAGTTATTTTATTTAATGCTAATATCTTTGTTTGAGTGTTGACGAATTTTTAGATCCTACAATTGGTATCAGAGCCCTGCATATTCGGTCAACACCCTACAAAGATGGCAACAGAGTTTCCTTCATCACAATTCAGAGAAGGACATTCTACACAACATCCACCATTGTTTGATGGATCAAAGTATAACTACTGAAAGTGTAAAATGAAGATCTACTTGCAATCGCTTAACTACGAACTATGGAACATAGTAGAAGCCCAATACACTACGCTGACCAGCAATTACAGTGCATGGAGTGAAGAACAAAAGAAATCTGCAAACCTTGATGCTAAAGCAATGAATGCACTTTTCTGTGCTTTGAACAAAGAAAAATTCAATCGCGTATCAATGGCCAGATCTGCAAATCAAATATGGTAGATTCTACAGGTAACCCATGAAGGTATAAATAAGGTTAAAGAATCTAAAATTTCTTTTCTTATTCACAGGTTTGAACTCTTCAAATGAAGGAGAACGAAACCATAGCAGAAATGGTTACAAGGTTCACCGACATTATAAATTCCATATCATCCATTGGAAAGGAATATACTCAAGTGGAAAAAGTCAAAAAGATTCTTCGTGCACTTACTTAAGATTGGGAGAAAAAAATCAGTGCAATAGAAGAAGCAAAAAAATCTCTCAACAATGTCATTAGAAAACCTTGTTGGTAATTTAATGGCATATGAAGTACAACTTGAAGAGCAAAAAAAGGATGAACAACAACCTCTATCCAAGAAGAAAGTACTTGCCTTCCATACATCCTCAGACATGGACAATTCAGATGGTGATAAAGAGGAGATGGCAATGCTCTCAAAAAAATTTAGAAAGTTCTTAAAGTAAGATAAGTTTAATCCTATATGTTTTAATTGTAATAAAACAGGTCATATGAAGACGAATTGCCCATTGCTCAAAAATAAAGAAAAATTCAAGAGCAAAAAATTCAAAAAGAAGAAAGATTATCAGGCATCATGGGAAATAGTGATTCCTTTTCCTCTGACGAAGAAGAAACCACTACATGCCAACATATATTTTATGGTTCAAGAAGAAGATGGGGTACAATATGCTGAACTCTTAGATGTATTTCATGAGTTATATAATGATCTTAAGAATGAAAAGATGAAAAATAAATTTTATCAAAGGAAAATGAAAGAGTCATCAAAGATTATTTTGTTTATGTTTCTCATATTTCTTCTATAAATTCTCAAAAGGATGACTTTGAAAAAAATTATATTATCTTTAAAAAAGGATAATGAGAATTTTTTAAAAGAGAATGTTCTGCTTAAAAAAGAAATTATGTCTTTAAATGAAAGAATTTCTGTTTTAGATAAAGACATGATAAGTTTCAAAAATAAATATGAAGAACTTTTGAATAAAGTGACAAAATTTAATAAAGGAAAAGAAAATTTAAATGACATATTGTCATATCAAAAGGTTTCATATAATCATCTTGGACTTGGATTTTCAAAAGATAAGCATATTGGAATTGGTTATTCAAAAATAATGTGGAAAGAACTACACATGTTTGCAAAAAGAATAATGATAATTCTTTTAAGAAGACCATGAAAACAAAGTATAAATATATTTGGATTCCTAAAAATCTAAATAATATGGACAAAAATGCTTATATTACATCATATGTACATGATATATGTAATTCATGCAATTATGTTTATACTAACAGATGGAAACCAAATTCAAATTGGGTTTAGATTCCTAAAGGTTAATATTTTGATCAAGTTATGATTGGTGCCATTAACAATGTTTTATCTTATAGGTACCATACAAAGAAAAGAGAATACCTAATGATATAAGTTATTTCTAACATTTGAAAAATATCATATGTATGCTATGATGCAAGGGGAGAGCACTTATTATATATATTTATTATAACCCATTTTATGCAGGGGAGAGAACATATATTTGTTATAATCTGTTTTCTACAGGGGGAGTTTCTCTGTAGGGGGAGCTTATGCATACAACATTGTCATCATCAAAAAAGGGGAGAATGTTGGAACTTATTTTGATGATAACAAATGTAATTTGTACTATTTTGTGTATTTTTAGATATTTTGTTAAAATCCTTGATCAGACACACAAATAGTCCTATTAGTCGACCTGCTCCTTCCTATAGTCGACTAATATAATGTCTAGTCGATTTATCAAAGTCCTATAGTCGACTAAGTCTTGTCCTGAAAAGATATCAACTTTCTATTTTTTAACTGTTAGCGGTATTAGTCAACTTAACTAAAAAACCAGTCGACTAATCCATCTTGTAGTCGACTTATAAATTCTGCTGGTTGACTAATTCCAGTTTTCAGAGACTTGCATATCTGTATCAATCTTAACGTAGTCAACTTACTCCTTTGATTAGTCGACTAACTAAGTTAAAATTGCCTACCCTAGTCGACTACCCTCTGTTCCTTAGTCGACTTATAACAGTTTCTGACTGTTGAACAGTTATCAATTTCTAATGTTTTATCCAATATTTAATATTCAAATTCAAGTTGATAACTACCCTAACTGACCATAAATTTCAGCTATAAATAGGGATGTTATCCTAGGCTAAATACACCAATTCAAAATATAAGTTTCTATCAAAACTCTGTTGAAATATTCTGTTTTTTAGAAAACTATTTCTACTTTTTATTCTTCATTCAAATTTTAATCCTCTAGTGAAGAATTTTGAGAATCTACCTATAAGAGTCCTTGTTCACGATCACATATAAGTTCTGAAGGCTTATAGAATTGATTGTAATCACTCAAAGAGAAATATTATACAAGAGCACCTTCGGGTTGAAGAGAAGTTGTACAAGGTGTTGTTATCTTCTTGGTGTAAGAAGAGTTGTACGGATTTGACAAAGGTTGTTTGTCAAGTAGTGTATAAGGTATTGATTTTGGGTGTACAAAATCAAGGATAAGAAAAATCTCAAGCGGGTTGCTTAGGTGCTAGATGTAGGTCAAGAGGACCGAACCAAGATAAAATCTCTAATATTTGCGTTTGCATTTTCTGAGATTTATTTCCTTTCTTATAAGTTATTTTATTTAATGCTAATATCTTTGTTTGAGTGTTGACGTAATTTTTAGATCCTACAAAGTTTCGAAGCTATCAAGTGTTGATTCTAGAGCTCCCACTTCAAGATCGCATCTAGTACTCTAGAGGAGTCAAGCTCATTTGGATCAAGTTTGGATCGAGTCGTCTTGAAGAAGAAGATCGACAAGAAGAATTGTATTTAGGATTGTTTGTTTTTATTTAGATCTTTTGTAAGGATAGAATAATAGTTTTGAATTGCTCAAGTATACATACACACACAAGTTTAATAGTTTTGGTTTCAGTTTAACCGCTTCGTTTTTGAGTTTATTGAGTTTCTAGAATATAACTTTCAATTTCATGAATAGATAGAATCAAAAGAAGTTTTACGTAGTTTATATGTATATTGAATTTCATCCATATACATTCATGGTTCATATATGTTTAAAAAAAACTTATTTTGATGTGTCTAGTTCATAGTTTTAAGTTTTGTTTTTATCAAAACTTATTTTGGATTTATTGTCAAAAACAAGTATATATCATTTACAATGTGTATTGGATTCTATCCATACACTCTATGCTTCAAATATATTTCAATATCTTTTTTTTGTATTTATAAAAGTTTATAGAAATATCAGTTTTCCATTTCAAAGTTAGTTTTTGAAAATATGTTTTTGGTTTAAGCTTAAATTTTTGTGCCTAAAAATAGTTCAAATTGTTTGTAATATGACTTGATCTTTGATCAAAAATATTTGTATTTCAAGTGCTTACATGAACTTATTATTGTGAATTTTATGAGATTTTATAGGAATTTATAGGTATTTAAAAGATCACATTTTTCATCATATAAACCCAGTTTTTAGGCTGTTGGCGGTCGACCGACCGGTCGACCGAACCAAGGCTTAGTTGACCGTTCGATTGATCGATGTGCAAAAGGATGTGCACAAGTCCATTGCCTTAGGGCCGGTCGATCGAACAATCGACCGACTGGATTAACCCATCTCTCGGGTTGGTCCCGGTCGACTGAGCAGTCGACCGACTAGGCATTGCCTTGGACACAGTCCAACGTCGGTCGACCGATAACAGATCGAGGAAAAATCGCACACAAAAAGTGTCATTTGAAATCACTAATTAAAGTGTGTGCGCTTTAGCTTCCTCAATACTTCCGTTATAGCATGGTGGCTAAATAGGTCGAATCCACAAGGACGGGAAGCGATAAAAGCTTTACTGATCGATTCACGTGTGTGTTAACGGTTCTTCTATATTTTAAAGAATGAAAAGAAAAGAAAATAAAGAATGAAAAGAGAAGGATACGGTGAAAACAAAGAAGTGAAAAATATAGAAAAGAATATATTTGTAATTTTTATGTATATTTCTAAAACAAAGTAAAAATGAAAGAAAAAACTCATGCCCACTAACTACTAATGGCTCCACCAATATGCTAACCTCTTAGTGATAATAGCCTCACATGTATCCTTGGTCATCACTAGTCCTTGATTCAAGAGCTTTTCAAAGCACGACCCATATGTTGGCCCAGAGGCCCTTCACACTAGTTTTGATGATAATCAACTCATGTAGTTATTGTTTACTAATAATCTTGTGATATTTAGTTTCAGATATTTGATCAAGATATTAATAGGTGATTATCTTCAACAAAGGTGTTTTGGAGATTTCACATGGTGATTCAAGAGCTCGCGCGTCAAGATCGCATCTAGCACTCGGTTGGAGTCAAGCTCGTTGGATCGCGTTTGGATCGAGTCGACTTGGGGACGGAGTTCTACAAGAAGATATCAGTTTGTTTAGTTTAAGATTTTGTTTAGATCTTATGCAAAGATTAGATAGTGGTGATATGCTCAAGTTCACAATACACACACTTGTTTAAAGTTTCGTGTTTTGGTTTTTCGATTTAACCGATATTAGATTTCATGTCAAAAATATAAATATAAATCTTTATATGTATATTGGATTCTATCCATATACTACATACTTAAAAGTTGTTACAATATCATGTTTTTGTATTTATATATGTTTTGGAGAAAACGGTTTTCCACTTCAAAAATCTAAGTTTTGAAAAATACGGATTTTGGTTTAAGGCAAAATTACAAGAACACAAAAATGGTTCAAATTGTTTATAATATGTGTTGAATTTTTGTCACACATATTTGTATTTCAAAGATATAATAAGAATTGATTTTTGTAGATTTTATGGGATTTAATTGAAGGCAAAAACCTAAGTTTTTAATCCCTATAAATATTGACCTGGCTATCTGCCGGTCGACCGGTCCGGTCGACCGTAGCAGAAGTCGGTCAACCAGTCCGGTCGACCAACGTGCACAGGATATGCACGCAGCCTCGGCTGGTGGGCCGGTCGACCGTCCAGAGAGCTCTGCTCTCTGGAAATGGCCCCGGTTGATCGCCCAGTTGACCGGCAGAGAGCTGCTGCTCTCTGTATCCAGTCCCGGTCGACCGGAGGCACAACGGTCATAAAAATGGCCATTGGGCCAGTAGACCGGAAGGGAAAAATTGCCCTTTCCTGCTGCCAATGGGCAGATTTCATTTAGGGCTATAAATACCCCATTCCTTGGTTGTTTTTTACAAGTTTTTAGAGAGCAAAATTTTCAATCTTTCAGCAAGTTTTTAAAAGAGTTTTGGTGCAAAAAGATTTGATCTTTATTTGTTTCAAAAGGGTTGGAAAAATCAAGAAAAGGAGAAGTCTTTGGGATTATTTTTTGATCATCATTTCTATAGCTATTTTAGAAGTTTTCCCAAGAGTTTTTCTTTGTGATTTTGATTTCCAAACTCTTTTTTTCTCACACTTGAGCTTATCATATCTATCCTATCTATTAGGATCTAGTTTTGTGAGAAAGAATTGGTTTATGGTTGTTGATACCACCAAGTGTTGTATACCTTCCATTCTTTGTGATATCCCCTCTAGTGAGAGGTGATTGTGTTGATATCCCTCTAGTGAGAGGTGATTGTGGAAGTGGTGTTTGTATCCCTCTAGTGAGAGGTGGAGATTAAGTTGGAATCCCTCAAGTGTGAGGTGATTGTTATTGGTGTTAGCCTTGAGCCTGATCCCTCTAATGAGAGGTTGATTGTTATTTGGCTAAGTGCCTATCCCTCATTTGTGAGGTTGATATTGTGTTGGCTTTGTGCCTTGCCTCTAGTGAGAGGTTGTATTTATTGAGAGAGGAGTTGTATACTCCTAAGTTGTATGTGCCCAAATCCTCAGTGGAGGTTCCCTGTATAGGAAGTCCTGTGTTGACGAGTTAGTGGAAATCCTTCTGTGTGAAGGCGGGGACGTAGAGCTGGGTGCTCGAACCTCGAAACATATCCTTGTGTTTGCGTTTGATCCACTATCTCTAACTCTCTCTCTCTCTCTCTCTCTCTCTTTTATATTATGCCTTGCATTGATTCATCTTGTCATATCATACTTATATGCTTGATATTGCTTGTGTGTGCGCCTTACTTGTGTTGAACCAAGAGAGCTTCACATAGCACCTTAACTCTTATTTAAAGGAATTTAGAGGAGATAATCCAGAGCCCTTCACTGGGAATTCGGCTACACTCTTTGATTACACTAAGTGTGTTGCATTTAGTTTTAATTCCGCATTATTTGTCATTTGATTAGCCATACACCTATTCACCCCCTCTAGGTGTACTTTCACCATAAAATTACTTTCACATTCAAACTCAACAAACAAGAGCAAGCTACACTTAAACCATCAAAACTAACTAGAGTAAGCATGGAATAAAGTAATGGTAACTTGTTAGAGAGTTAGATGTTAGAGTGTTAGAGTGTTAGAATCCATCATTATAATCCATCAATGGTTCTTGTAAGAGCAAGGCCAAGTAAAGGCTATTAGATTCATGTGGATTATCAATTAAGAAGTTAGCAAGTTTATAGTTAGTGGTTAGCTGCCATTAGAGAAAAGCTAATCATGTAAAGAGTTAGAGAGAAGAAAACCAATGACATAAGGAGAGAACTTTTCATAGAATGTCATCTTCCATTACAAGAACCCTAACCTTCACCCTATGCATCTCTCTCTTCCCTATTACATGATCTGTAAAGAAAATGAAAAACAAAAGAAAGAAGAAAACTAAACTAAACTACACAAATGGGAGAAACTATCCCTAAAAACTCTCATCTTTTTTGTTCTGGAGAACCTGGGGTATTTATAGGCTAAGGAAGGCACCAGGGAACCGTCACAGGGCCACAAGTCAAAACTCAACACGTGGCCCTATCAGAAGTCCACGTAAACACGGTTTTTGTCGCGTTTCCACGACCCTTCTCAGGCTGTGCGCACCGCGCCAGGGTATACAGCCTCCTGCTGCACACCACTCCCTGTACCTCATGTTACTTTATCTGAATCTGCTCCCAGATTTGACAGATAGGCTTCCCAAAGTCAATGGCTATATTTAGGCTATAAAAATCACCAAATAAATGGGATTTTTGGGCTTCTTCTTTATTTCATGCCATGGATCTAGAAACATGCAAGAGAGGTATTATTAACAGAATTTAATATTGAATAAATGTGAAGATGTGGTATGAAATAAGCAATTTTAGAGACTAATCACACCCTCACACTTATCTTTTGCTCGTCCCAAGTAAAACAGAAAACTAAGAAAATTATTACACCACTTTCATAGGTGACGCGATTGCACTGAGCATGTGCAATATCTAAGTTTTCCCTAAAGGAGAAGTTTTGTCTCCTGAGGGTTTTCAGGGGATTACACCCAAAAAATCTATAAAGAAAGAAATTAATTGTTAGTATTTTGAAAACGCAATTTGAAAGAGAGAAAAGTGTTGAAATATTTTCGTGAAAATTTAGGTGGTCCGAGGTCAGAAATTATTCTTCCTTAAACTAAGTCTAAATGCAAAATCTTGTTATAAATTAAATGTAAGAATTTAAAATTGAAACGATTCTTTGATCTTTCATAAAACTCTTAGAAAATATGCTCTTTGTGAACTGTGAAGATTTTTGGGATAGCGACTCTAACTTTCATGCCATTTATTTATATCAAATTTTTTTTTTTTTCCTTAGTTTTATTAAGCTTTCTAGCTTACCCGAATAGTGATGCTTTAACCGGTTACTCCCAAACCAGATAGTTATAGAAAATTAGGTGAGAAAACATACCTCGGGCTTAAGAACTCGAGTAAACAAGGCCACAAAACTAAAGGGGATTATTTTATTTTTGTCCACCATTTTAGGTGTGAATAATCAGTTTACTAAGGCATAACTACCCAGCTTCAATAAATGATTTTTATTATCATTATTTTTTTATATATATTTTTTTACAGCATTTTTAGTCTTTGTTTCAATACTCTAAAAAAATTGTGTTAAGTGTGAAGTGCATATATCTAAGGCAAAAAATTCGATATCAAATTATCTTTTCATTCTTACTTTTTATCCTAAAATTTAAACAAGATCTATTATTTTAATTCGGTTTAAGAATTCATAATTTTAGGTTTTCTTAACTCCTAAGATCCTCTTAACTTTCTTAAAATAAATCAAAACTATTTCTCTTATTTCAAAAAATTTTGCAAAAAGAAAAGAAACGAGTTTCTATGCAAAAGAAAAAATCTAAAAGTTTTCTAAAAAGAAGTGTAAAAGAAAGAAAGTTTAGAATAACCTACGTCAGTAAACCCTCCCTCACACTTATCTCATGCATTGTCTTCAATGCAACGTGAATGTATATATGCATGAAACAAATGGAAAGGAAAGAAAAATTACTTCATGGTGGTGGTTCTAATGGTGGTCTGATTGGTCCACGAATTGCAGCCCAATCCAAATTGTGTGGAGTTCACAGGAATCTACCAGTAACCTCTCTAATATAACCTAGTAAAAGAATGTAAAAATATATGGTTTTATTTAAAAAATTATCCCCATTCAATTTTCAATTTTCAAAAATATTTCTTGAGTCATTTTGTTTAACACCTTTGTCCAATAATGAAGTGTGGTTGTGGAAGATGATTAATTTGGGCTCAAACGGAATAGGAACAAATACTGACTCGGAAATTTGACTTAGATCAAGTTGAGATTCAAAAGTGAGAGTCGAAATAGATTCAAAAATGGGGTCCAAATCAAAGAATCGATATTCACACACTTTTCCTATTAATGAAATGTGAGACATTGGTGATTCGATTTTATAGTGTACTGGTACATAATTCAATGTTGACTCCAGAATATGAAAAAAATCTAGTAAAGACACCGGAATCATTATTGAATCAAAAAGTGAAATAGAATTACCAACTTGTGGATGAGGATCACATTCTTTCATTAGTTCAATTTCTGAAAAAGGATAACTTGCGTAAATGTTAAGATGATTTTCAAAATTTTGAGCAAGTTCAAATAGATGTAATGAAATTGAATCTTAATTTTTGTCTAAGGAATGAATGTTAATGGGTAAAATTATTGATTCAAGTTTAGGAACTATGAGAATCAAAACTGGCTCAAGAATGTTACTTAGCTCAAGTAACACTACAGGAGTCGATATTGATTGAAGGATTGGATTCGAATCACTAAATTGAATCACATTCATTTTTAAGCTCAATTTCAGTAAATGGATAACTTGCCAAATGTTAAGGATTTGATTTTGCTCAAGTTCAGATTGATATGATGAAATTGGATCTTGATTTACAAAATGACATGATTCTTTGGTCATAAGAAAATTTGTAGACAGTGGAAGTCAAACATGTTTTGAATTTGTCGTTCGGACTCTTACACGAATTCCAAAGTCTTTTCCAAAGTTACGATGGTACTTCCGTCAAGATAATAAGAAGTAGAGAGGACATAATTCATGAAGATTATTTAGAATGAAAAATTCCAAATGAGAAAATAGAAAACATTTATAGTATAGGAACATTTGACTTCAAAACCTCATACGCAATTAAAATTCATGAAGAAACATTAATATTCAAAATAAATTCCAAACCATTCAACTATTATCTACCCTAGCATTAAAAGAATTTCTTAAGAAAGGATTTAGGTACATACATTTTGGATTAATACAAGTAGCGATTAAACCTTTAGTTCATACAGGTGTAGACATTCCAGTGTATACAGCCTTAAGAGACAAAAGATTAAAAAGATACAAGTCATCCATTTTGTCAATGATTCAAACCAATATATGTAATGGTCCAGTTTATTTCAACTGTATGCCTAATTACTCTGTATCATTAACAGATCCATTAATCTTAAATTCATTAATATTAGATGTTCATTTACAAGGTGACGAATTTGAAAATACAGAGTAATTGCACGAAGACAAGATGGGAAAATTCTAAATGAGAAAATAGAAAACATTTATAGTATAGGAACATTTGACTTCAAAACCTCATACGCAATTAAAATTCATGAAGAAACATTTAATATTCAAAATAAATTCCAAACCATTCAACTATTATCTACCCTAGCATTAAAAGAATTTTTTAAGAAAGGATTTAGGTACATACATTTTGGATTAATACAAGTAGCGATTAAACCTTTAGTTCATACAGGTGTAGACATTCCAGTGTATACAGCCTTAAGAGACAAAAGATTAAAAAGATACAAGTCATCCATTTTGTCAATGATTCAAATCAATATATGTAATGGTCCAGTTTATTTCAACTGTATGCCTAATTACTCTGTATCATTAACAGATCCATTAATCTTAAATTCATTAATATTAGATGTTCATTTACAAGGTGACGAATTTGAAAATACAGAGTAATTGCACGAAGACAAGATGGAATGGAAATGATGATAATATTAATTTAAAAAGACAATTAAAAGATAATTACAGGATGGAATACAATAAGGAATACTTACAAACAATGCCTTGGTACTTGGAAATTGAATAAAAGTGGTACAATTAATTGGTAGAGGTACTTGTAGGAATTGTTGCAGAGAAGGGAAGGTTTAGGATGGCTAATTGTAGGTGATTAGTAGTTGTGGTTTTTTCCGATGTTATCTATGTCATCTTCCATTACAAGAACCCTAACCTTCACCCTATGCATCTCTCTCTTCCCTATTACATGATCTGTAAAGAAAATGAAAAACAAAAGAAAGAAGAAAACTAAACTAAACTACACAAATGGGAGAAACTATCCCTAAAAACTCTCATCTTTTCTGTTCTGGAGAACCTGGGGTATTTATAGGCTAAGGAAGGCACCAGGGAACCGTCACAGGGCCACAAGTCAAAACTCGACACGTGCCCTATCAGAAGGCCACGTAAACACGATTTTTGTCGCGTTTCCACGACCCTTCTGAGGCTGTGCGCGCCGCGCCAGGGTATGCAGCCTCCTGCTGCACACCACTCCCTGTACCTCATGTCACTTTATCTGAATCTGCTCCCAGATTTGACAGATAGGCTTCCCAAAGTCAATGGCTATATTTAGGCTATAAAAATCACCAAATAAATGGGATTTTTGGGCTTCTTCTTTATTTCATGCCATGGATCTAGAAACATGCAAGAGAGGTATTATTAACAGAATTTAATATTGAATAAATGTGAAGATGTGGTATGAAATAAGCAATTTTAGAGACTAATCACACCCTCACAATTATCTTTTGCTCGTCCCAAGTAAAACAGAAAAACTAAGAAAATTATTACACCACTTTCACAGGTGACGCGATTGCACTGAGCATGTGCAACAAGCCGCTAAATATCTAAGTTTTCCCTAAAGGAGAAGTTTTGTCTCCTGAGGGTTTTCAGGGGATTACACCCAAAAAATCTATCAAGAAAGAAATTAATTGTTAGTATTTTGAAAATGCAATTTGAAAGAGAGAAAAGTGTTGAAATATTTTCGTGAAAATTTAGGTGGTTCGAGGTCAGAAATTATTCTTCCTTAAACTAAGTCTAAATGCAAAATCTTGTTATAAATTAAATGTAAGAATTTAAAATTGAAACGATTCTTTGATCTTTCATAAAACTCTTAGAAAATATGCACTTTGTGAACTGTGAAGATTTTGGGATAGCGACTATAACTTTCATGCCATTTATTTATATCAAATTTTTTTCTTTTTCCCTTAGTTTTATTAAGCTTTCTAGCTTACCCGAATAGTGATGCTTTAACCGGTTACTCCCAAACCAGATAGTTATAGAAAATCAGATGAGAAAACATACCTCGGGCTTAAGAACTCGAGTAAACAAGGCCACAAAACTAAAGGGGATTATTTTATTTTTGTCCACCATTTTAGGTGTGAATAATCAGTTTACTAAGGCATAACTACCCAGCTTCAATAAATGATTTTTATTATCATTATTTTTTATATATATTTTTTTACAGCATTTTTAGTCTTTGTTTCAATACTCTAAAAAAATTGTGTTAAGTGTGAAGTGCATATATCTAAGGCAAAAAATTCGATATCAAATTATCTTTTCATTCTTACTTTTTATCCTAAAATTTAAACAAGATCTATTATTTTAATTCGGTTTAAGAATTCATAATTTTAGGTTTTCTTAACTCCTAAGATCCTCTTAACTTTCTTAAAAATAAATCAAAACTATTTTTCTTATTTCAAAAAATTTTGCAAAAAGAAAAGAAAAGAGTTTCTATGCAAAAGAAAAAATCTAAAAGTTTTCTAAAAAGAAGTGTAAAAGAAAGAAAGTTTAGAATAACCTACGTTAGTAAACCCTCCCTCACACTTATCTCATGCATTGTCTACAATACAACGTGAATGTATATATGCATGAAACAAATGGAAAGGAAAGAAAAATTACTTCATGGTGGTGGTTCTGATGGTGGTCTGATTGGTCCACGAATTGCAGCCCAATCCAAATTGTGTGGAGTTCACAGGAATCTACCAGTAACCTCTCTAATATAACCTAGTAAAAGAATGTAAAAATATATGGTTTTATTTAAAAAATTATCCCCATTCAATTTTCAATTTTCAAAAATATTTCTTGAGTCATTTTGTTTAACACCTTTGTCCAATAATGAAGTGTGGTTGTGGAAGATGATTGATTTGGGCTCAAACGGAATAGGAACAAATACTGACTCGGAAATTTGACTTAGATCAAGTTGAGATTCAAAAGTGAGAGTCGAAATAGATTCAAAAATGGGGTCCAAATCAAAGAATCGATATTCACACACTTTTCCTATTAATGAAATGTGATCATAAGACATTGGTGATTCGATTTTATAGTGTACTGGTACATAATTCAATGTTGACTCCAGAATATGAAAAAAATCTAGTAAAGACACCGGAATCATTATTGAATCAAAAAGTGAAATAGAATTACCAACTTGTGGATGAGGATCACATTCTTTCATTAGTTCAATTTCTGAAAAAGGATAACTTGCGTAAATGTTAAGATGATTTTCAAAATTTTGAGCAAGTTCAAATAGATGTAATGAAATTGAATCTTAATTTTTGTCTAAGGAATGAATGTTAATGGGTAAAATTATTGATTCAAGTTTAGGAACTATGAGAATCAAAACTGGCTCAATAATGTTACTTAGCTCAAGTAACACTACAGGAGTCGATATTGATTGAAGGATTGGATTCGAATCACTAAATTGAATCACATTCATTTTTAAGTTCAATTTCAGTAAATGGATAACTTGCCAAAATGTTAAGGATTTGATTTTGCTCAAGTTCAGATTGATATGATGAAATTGGATCTTGATTTACAAAATGACATGATTCTTTGGTCATAAGAAAATTTGTAGACAGTGGAAGTCAAACATGTTTTGAATTTGTCGTTCGGACTCCTACACGAATTCCAAAGTCTTTTCCAACAAATTATTTTTTTAGTGGTTTCGAAAAAGAACTATACGAATTCTGTGCATATGATGAGGCCACCATGTTTTCAAATTATTTTTAGGCCTCTATCATTTCATCCAAACTCCTTTGTAGTTCTGATTTTTCTGCAATTTGTAGTTCTGAAAAAAGAGTATGTGAAGCAAAATATGGGAAAGAAGATGGTGGACAAGGTGATTGATAATCTAACTGGGGGTGGTGAATCTCCACTAACTCTTTGAAGAGTGAAAATTATTTTGAAAATTTGGATCATAGATTTGGGATATGGGTCATATTGAGTCGGACAAACCCAATCCGGCCTATATGATTGGTTCATATTGTACATAGCCAGATTGGAGTTATCCGAGTCAAATGAGGTCGGGGTGAAATATGAATTCATATTAGGAATGAAAAAATTATTGTTGTTGAAATCCATTTCACAATTTACAAAAAAGAAAAGCAAACAACAAATAAACAAATAAAGATAAAGAAAAGAAAAAGAAAAAGAAAACAAGCTTATACTAGGGTTGATTTAGGCCTGGACGACTCCTAGCTGGTTAGACTATCCACAGGGGTGCCTTGTAGAAATTTGACCATAAGTTAATCAGCCAAGTAGGGGCAAGACCAGTGGGAGATATCTGTGCCAGAGCAATGGGCCTAATTATGCCAAACCACTATTCTTCGAGATTTCGCCTCTCAATCCCAACCTTCGACACCGATTTGATAAGAGTCAAAGTGTAACGCCCCGATCCTACGGGTACCGGGACGTCACTGCGACGTACATACGCAGGTCAGAAGTACCCTCACGTATATACGCTAAGCATCAGTACAAGCAAGAATCAGAGTACGATAAAGCGTAGCGTCCATTCATATGCCAACATAAGACGTACAAAGTACAAGGTTATCACAGATTGTGACATACATTTACATATCACATGCATCATATATCACAGCCAAACACAAAAGTACGATTTACAATAAGATTACAAGATGCTCACGAGCTGGAGGAAGGTCCCGCGAGCCAAAAAGGAAAGTCTGGGACGACAGCAACCGAGACTAATCAGCCTGCTCGGAAAGGAAAGCTTGATCTACCACAGAAGGCTCCACCTCGATCCAAGGTTCGGAACCTGAACATACAAATTCAAGGGAGTCAGGACTTCCCGAACAAGTAGAGCAGGTTACAGCCGAGTGGCAACAGAAACATGAGCTTGAGAGTTGGTATAATATCATGAGAAATCAGCCAGCAAGTAAAAGAAGCACAACATAATATAAACGGAAGGGCAATGTATACGCTTAAACTACGGCTTCACGAGACTAGTACCTCGAGGGAATAATCCAAACAAGGAAACCCTCATCTATATACCTTTATCTCATGTCACCGTAATCCAAGCGCATACAACAACCACAGTTAACGTCTTTTATTATTATTATTATTATTATTATTGCTCGTCTTACCCTGATATCTAGCTATGTGAACTAGCGTCCCAGCACACATAGATCCATATCCAAGTAAAGCAAGGTTGTTATTGGAAACCAGCGGGGGTATCAACGAACTATGTTTACAGTGGGTCCCGTGCATACCCGGGACCACGGCCCAGGATTGTTCCGTTGCTTGGTAACGGAACCTGCCGCAAGACAAACAGGAGGGACTTATGTATGCCCTTTTCATGATGGTACCAGGAAGGAGGGAGCCATCACTCCCCTCGGTCGCCTGGAGGCCCACAGGTCAGACCGGAAATTTAGTTGCACAACATACCTAATACCACTGTAAACACGAACACATATTGATAGCCGCATATTTCCCCTGACCCGATGCAAGTTGTCTTATTTTATGATTTATTAGATGATTTATCAAATTCCGGGAATGAGCAAGAACAAGTCAGGAACGTCATGAATATAGGTATATCAGGAGTACTGGTTCGTACCATAATGTATCACATGTGTATCAGGAGTACAGTTGTTCTATCAAGATGTCAGGTCATCATTCCCGTTATCGTGATAATTATGAAGGTCAAGTGTATCATGCCTTATGTTAATAGATAGCATGATAAGAGGTGATATTCATCAAGTGACAAGTCTTGCAAATAGCAATATAATAAATGACCCAAAGATAATGTTCATAATCAAAGAAGTAATTACCATAACAATTAATCAAGATTAGTCGACTAGGGAGAGAAATTAGTCGACTAGGGAGAGAAATTAGTCGACTTAGAGAAGGAGTTAGTCGACTATAGTAAAGGGTCAAATCGACTTAAGAAGGCTACGTTTGGTTGGGTCGCGTCTCAAAAAGTGGCGCGTCTCAAGAAAGTGGTGCGTTTCAAGAAAGTGGTGCGTTTCAAGAAAGTGGTGCGTTTCAAGAAAGTGGTGCGTCTCAGGAAAGTGGTGCGTTTCAAGAAAGTGGTGCGTTTCAGGAAAGTGGTGCGTTTCAAGAAAGTGGTGCGTTTCAGGAAAGTGGTGCATGGAGTTCCGGTTAGTATTGTATCGGATAGAGATACAAGATTACCTGTAACGCCCCGATCCCACGGGTACGGGGACGTTACTGCAACGTACATACGCAGGTCGGAAATACCCTCACGTATATACGTTAAGCATCAGTACAAGCAAGAATCAGAGTACGACAAGCGTAGTGCCCATTCATATGCCAACACAAGAAATACAATTATACAAGGTTATCACAAGTTGTGACATACTCTTACATATCACATGCATCATATATCACAGCCAAGCACAAAAGTACAATTTACAATATAATTACAATATGCTCACGAGTTGAAAGGGGATCCGCGAGCTCAAAAGGAAGGTCAGGTACAACAGAAACCGAGACTAGTCAACTTGCTCGGCAAGGAAAGCTTGATCTTCCACAGAAGGCTCCACCTCGATCCAAGGTTCGGACCTGAACATACAAATTCAAGGGAGTCAGGACCTCCCAAACAAGTGATCATGTTACAGCCGAGTGGCATAAGAATAAGAATATGAGAGTTGGTACAATATCAAGAATAATCATCCAGCAAGTAAAAGGAGCATAGCATGTCATAAACGAAAGGGCATTGTATATGCTTAAGCTACGACCTCATGAGACCAGTACTTCGAGGGATAATCCAAACAAGGAAACCCTCATCTATATACCTTCATCTCATGTCACCGTAATCCAAGCGCATACACAACCATAGTTAACGTCTTTTTTCTTTGCCTTTAGCTGATGATAACCTGATTGCAAATCCAATTTTGAAAAGACCCGAGCTCCATGAAGCTGATCAAACAGATCATCAATTCTTGGTAAGGGTACTTATTCTTGATGGTAACTTTGTTTAACTCTCTGTAGTCTATACACAACCGCTTACCACCGTCTTTCTTGTTGGCCAATAGCACTGGAGCTCCCCATGGTGAAGCACTTGGTCTAATCAATCCTTTGTCAGAGTATTCTTGTAGCTGTTTCTTTAAAATCTCCAACTCTGTGGGTGCCATTCTATATGGAGCTTTGGATATCAGAACTGTACCTGGAAGGGTATCAATAGAGAACTCAATTACCCTATCAGGTGGAAGTCCTGAGATCTCCTTAAATACTTCTGGAAACTCATTCCAAACTGGCACTCTCTTCTTCTGGATCTCACCAGCAGTCATCTGTGCTTTTCCTTGGCAGGTTTGCGTTCTCCTTCAAATTGGAACTCAGGCTGAAGCGGTATTCTGAAAATAACTTTCTTGCTTCGGCAATCAATGACCGCATGGTATTTGCTGAGCCAAGTCATGCCTAAGATTATGTCGTACCCTCTAGTATCTAGTACGAGCATATCTATGGCCAAGGTCCTGTTACAGAGTTCTACAGGGCAATCAATACAAACCTTAGTAGATACGACTACTCCATTCCCTGTACTAATCTCCCATTGGTGTCTAAAGTTCGAACAGGTATATAATGCAAGGCAACAAACGATCAGATATGTAACAATGAGATGCACCCGAATCAAAGAGGGCAAGAACGGGCTTCGAGTGTACCCTGATCTTACCTGTTACCACTTCTCCAGAAGTTTGGGCCTCTTCCGCTGTCAAGTTGTAGGCTCGTCCTCTTCCACGACCTGCTGCATTTCTAACTCCCCTCTGGACTGGGCGGATAGCTTGTAGTGGGGGAGGGGGAAGAGCCCTCCTAACCATTGGTCCTTGGTTCCTTTGTCCATCTGGCCCTGGAAGTGCTGGTAATGCTGGGTTGACCATTCCCATTCTTTTGTGGGGACAGACTTCTATTGAATGATCACGGGAACCACATACCAGGCATAACCCATTTGCCCTACGGCAATTTTGTCGAGAGTGACCTGGTTTCTGGCAATAGCTAAAAAAAGAAAACGGTTGGGTTACTGGGAAGGGGCTGGTCGAAACGGTCGCCTCATGGCTGGGACTCTTGCTGTTCTGAATGGACCTCCTCTCCCTGTATGTGGAAATGGCCTCTTCAGGGTCTGATTCCTTATCATGTTAGATTTCCCTTTCTCTAGTCCTCGCTCCACCTCTCGAGCTATGGTAAGGACTTGGGAATAGGTTTTCAGCTGTTGGGGCATTAAGAGGATTTGAATGTCCATTCGCAAACCCTGTTGGAACCTACTCGCCCGCTTTTCTTCATCAGCCACCATATATGGAGCGAAGCGGCTCAGCCTCAAGAACTCAGCGGCATACTCATCTACAGACCGTTCCATTGTTGAAGTCGGATGAACTGTTCCTCCATCTCTTTCTGAGCTGTGGCGGGGAAAAACCTATTATAGAAGCTTTGGGAAAACTGGTCCAAGTGACAGGTTTCTCTAGTCTTGCTTCTTCAGCTAGCCACCAGGTCCTGGCTACATCCTTTAGCTGAATCTTAGCGACCTCTACCTGATTTTCTTTTGGGACCCGGGCTGCGTTCAACAAATCTGTGGTGTCGATCAGCCACTGTTCAGCATCTAGTGGTTTCTCTCCTCCTGTGAATATCGCCGGTTGTAACCGCCTAAAGTCTGATACGTTCCCCGGCCTTGGTTCCTTAGGAGTTGCTAACTCTTGCCGAAGAAGTTCCGCCTGCTGTTGCTGATTCTCCATCATAGTCTGGATAACCCTCAGAATCTCAACATTCTCTCCCGTGGGCCCGTTTGATGTTTGCCCGGAGTTGCTACGACCCGTCCTTCTATCCATACTTATGTTGGTAAAAAGGAGACTGGAAACTGGAAAGATGGAAGGATTTTAGGACACAAGGAAAGGAATCAAGAAGGACAAGATAACTTTGTACATTGTAGTTGGCAATGGCAAATTCCATTAATTTGCTGCTTGGTTGTACTATAGGTGTGAAAGCCTAGGCTCTGATACCAACCTGTAACGCCTAAAGTCTGATACGTTAATATCCAAGTCTTGGCGAGTAGAATTACTCGCCTAAAATGCGTCCGACGCAGAGAAACGCGGTCCCAATCCAAAGGAGGGTACCGGTCCTCACAAGAGAAGGCAAAAGGTTGATGGTGCAAGTCCAACTCAATATGGCAAAACGAGATTTTGCAAATGGCGTTGCGGGGAATGAAGCTATAGTCCGTCGGAAAGAGGTTGACGAGGAGGTGAAGATGGTATGCTTGGTGGAGGCTACGGTGGTGCAGGTGGTGGTGGAAATGGTGGTGAAGTCTTGTGGAGGAGATGGGTTCCTTGAAGTCTCTTGGTGAAAGGAGTCGAAGAAGATGGTGGTTGTTGGTGGAAATGGAGGAGGAGATGGAGGGGAAGAAGGTGGAGGAGTTGTGGAGTTTGGTGTTGGAATAAAAATGGAGAAGGGGAGGGTTTGTGGTGGCCGGCCAAGAGCTTGGTGGTGGTGTGCTTGCTGTTGGAGCTCACAGGAAACAAAGGAGATGAAGAAAGTGAAAGAGAGAGAAGATGGGGATGCATGTATATATAAAGGGAAAATAATATAATAATAAGCCATTATCACTTTCCCTCCAAAGATTGCTGCGTCCACAATGTCCCAAGGCTGCGTTTAGGCAAATATAGAGCCAAACGCGGGAACTCAAGGCTGCGTCCAGAAGAAAACGCAAAGAGGCTGCGTTTCAGAGAAAAGGACAAAGGCATGGGTGATTGGACTTGAGTTGAATTGGCCCATAAGCATTTAATGCAGCATGGAGAGGGTGGCTGCATTAATGATGAACTCAGCTGGTGAAGCTCGCGTTTGAGGAAGGAGAGAGAAAAATAGAAAAGAGATAAGTGGAAAACTTGGATAAATTCTCGGTATCTGGGAAAATACCGAAAACTCCAGGAATGACCAAAAATTGAAGTATCTCAGAAAGCTATCCAAAAATTCACAAAAATCATAAATATTATGAAATGACTTTTGGTGAAATCGGTTTCCAGAAATTCTATCTCATTTTCAAATAAAAATTTTGGAATATACTGGGATCGGTGTCTACACCGGGTAGGCTGAATTTTCGATAAAATCTGAAAATTCCCAGAAAATGCCCAAAGGAAGAAACATAATTCTAAGAAGGAATGTGAAAGCAGAATCCAGAAATTTGATTCCAATAGCAAATTAAAATTCCTGAAATCAACCAGTGATACTGGCCGACACCGGTTTTGAAGATCTACAATTTAATTCCGAAAAATTCCAGAAAATCATGAAAAATCTAGAATATTAAAAAATAATATTTGAAACTAAAATTAGTCAAATCTGAATACCAAACAGATCAAATCATGCAGTACTGCCATATGAGTAAGTATTTAAATAGCAGAAAATAAAATAAAATAAAATAAAATAAAATAATAATAATAAAATGCACCAAAAATCAAGATACGTAACTGTGCACGTATACCGAGGATGGAGTGTTACAATCTATCCACCTTACAAAAAATTTCGTCCTCAAAATTTCAGGAAGGGGAAGATGACGGTAGAGAAGAATAGGAAGAAAGGATTTTACCAACTAAGTTGAAAATAGTTGAGGGTAACGCTCACGAATAACGTCCTCCCGTTCCCATGTGGCCTCTCCTGGCGCATGCCTATTCCAAGAAACCAATACTAATGGTATTGCCTTATTCTTCAGGGTCTTAACACTTTTGTCCAGGATGGCCATCGGTTGCTCTACGTAAGACAGATCTGGCTGTAGTTCCAGTTCGGAGTGATCCAGAATGTGACTCTCATCCTTGACATACCTCCTCAACTGTGATACATGGAATACATTGTGTACTCCTTCTAAAGATGGCGGTAATGCCAATCGGTAAGACACATCTCCCACATGATCCAAATTTCGAATGGGCCGATGTATCTTGGACTAAGTTTTCCACGAGTACCGAACCGGATTACCCCTTTTGTGGGTGATATCTTAAAAATACATGGTCGCCTGTTCTGAACTCCATGGTCTTCTATTCGTGTCAGCCCAACTCTTCTGTCGGCTCTGTGCTGCCTGGAGGTGATCTCTGATAACTCGGACTTTGTCTGTTGTCTGAACTAGAATGTCTGGACCCATAATTCTTCTTTCGCCGACTTCGTCCCAACATATCGGTGACCTGCATTTCCTGCCATACAATGCCTCAAATGGGGCCATTTTGATACTAGCCTGATAGCTGTTATTATAAGAGAATTCTACCAAATGAATATAGTCTTCCCATGACCCTCTAAATTCCATCGTGCAGGCTCGTAACATGTCTTCAAGGATTTGAATAGTCCGTTCAGATTGTCCGTCTGTCTGGGGGTGGTTGAAGTACTGAATTTCAGACGAGTTCCTAAATTTTCTTGGAGACTTTCCCAGAAATGTGATCGAAATCTTGTATCTCTATCCGATACAATACTAACCGGAACTCCATGCAGACGAACTATCTCCTTCATATATTTTTCTGCAAGAACTTCTGTTGACTGACCTACTCTGAAAGGTAGAAAGTGAGCTGCTTTTGTGAGGCGGTCACGATCACCCATACTGCATTGTTACCCTTAGGACTGCGGGGTAGTGCTGTGACAAAATCCATGGTGATATGTTCCCACTTCCATTCGGGTATTGGTAAGGGCTGAAGAAGTCCAGCTGTTCTCTGGTGTTCTATCTTATCTGCTGGCAAACTAAGCACTTGGCCACGTACTGAGCTATCTCCCTCTTCATAGCATTCCACCAAAACTGCTGTTTCAAGTCTTGATACATCTTATTTCCTCCTGGGTGTATGGAATAAGCCGAACTATGTGCTTCTGCCAAAATTTTCTGTCGGACTTCTCCTTGGGGAACACAAATTCTATTACCAAAATATAAGGCATTATCCGAATGAATATGGAGGTCAGCTCTCAATCCAGCTTCTATTTGAGCTCTGAACTTCTGCAATCTGGGGTCTTCTTTCTGAGCTTCTTTAATTTCATTCATCAGGGTTGACTGGATCTGAAAGGTCATCAACTGTCTTGTGCTATCGACTCCTCGTACTATCATTAAGTCCAGTTTTATGAAGTCCTGAATTAATTCCTCCTGCTGAGTAAGTCGTACTAGCATCTTATTTTCTGGCTTCCTGCTCAATGCATCTGGTACGGTGTTGACTCTGCCCGGATGATACTGTAAGTCGATATCATAGTCTGCCATTAATTCAAGCCACCGTCTCTGTCTCATGTTCAATTCTTTCTGCGTGAAGATATACTTAAGACTTTTGTGATCAGTGTAGATTAGCACCTTGTCTCCCAGAAGATAATGCCTCCAGATTTTCAATGCGAATATTACCGCTGCCAGCTCTAAGTCATGAGTTGGGTAATTCCTCTCATGTGGTTTCAGTTGCCTGGATGCATAAGCTATGACATGATCATGCTGCATTAGTACACACCCTAGGCCTTTCCCGGATGCATCACTGTATATAACCATCCCTCCTCTTCCTGAGGGAGTCCTCAAAACTGGAGCTGTAATGAGTCTTTCCTTTAATTGCTTAAATGCTGCAGCACATTCCTCGGTCCAAATATATTTTTCTCCTTTCCGGGTGAGCTTCGTTAACGGGGCTGCAATTTTAGAAAAATCTTGGACAAAGCGCCTGTAATATCCGGCCAATCCAATAAAACTCTTAATTTCTGTTACTGTCCTTGGAATTGGCCAGTCCTTTACTGCCTGAATTTTACTGGGGTCTACTGAAATTCCTTCTTCCGAACTATGTGTCCAAGGAAGGCCACACTATTTAACCAGAATTCACACTTGCTTTGCTTAGCATGAAGTTGTTCCTGTTGGAGAGTCTGTAACACTATTCTCAAGTGGTCTGCATGCTCTCTGTCGTTCTTCGAATAGATCAAGATGTCATCTATGAAAACAACCACAAACTGATCCAAATATGATGAGAACACTCTGTTCATCAAATCCATGAAAACTGCAGGGGCATTGGTGACTCCGAAGGGCATAACTAGGAACTCATAATGGCCATAACGGGTCCTGAATGCTGTCTTGGGAATATCTTCTTTCCTTACTTTTAGCTGATGGTAGCCTGATTGTAAATCCAATTTAGAAAATACTCGAGCTCCATGAAGCTGATCAAACAGATCATCAATTCTTGGTAAAGGGTACTTATTCTTGATGGTAACTTTGTTCAATTCTCTATAGTCTATACATAACCGTTTACCACCGTCCTTTTTGTTTGCCAAGAGTACTGGAGCTCCCCATGGTGAAGCACTTGGTCTAATTAATCCCTTATCCAAGTATTCTTGCAGCTGTTTCTTTAGAATCTCTAACTCAGTGGGTGCCATCCTATATGGAGCTTTGGATATCGGAACTGTACCTGGAAGGGTATCAATAGAGAACTCAATTACCCTATCAGGTGGAAGTCCTGAGATCTCCTTAAATACTTCTGGAAACTCATTCCAAACTGGCACTCTCTTCTTCTGGATCTCACCAGCAGTCATCTGTGCTTTTCTTTGGCAGGTTTGCGTTCTCCTTCAAATTGGAACTCAGGCTGAAGCGGTATTCTGAAAATAACTTTCTTGCTTCGGCAATCAATGACCGCATGGTATTTGCTGAGCCAAGTCATGCCTAAGATTATGTCGTACCCTCTAGTATCTAGTACGAGCATATCTATGGCCAAGGTCCTGTTACAGAGTTCTACAGGGCAATCAATACAAACCTTAGTAGATACGACTACTCCATTCCCTGTACTAATCTCCCATTGGTGGTCTAAAGTTCGAACAGGTATATAATGCAAGGCAACAAAACGATCAGATATGTAACAATGAGATGCACCCGAATCAAAGAGGGCAAGAACGGGCTTCGAGTGTACCCTGATCTTACCTGTTACCACTTCTCCAGAAGTTTCGGCCTCTTCCGCTGTCAGGTTGTAAGCTCGTCCTTTTCCACGGCCTGCTGCAGCTCTAACTCCCCTCTGGACTGGGCGGATAACTTGCTGTGGGGGAAGGGGAAGGGCTCTCCTAACCATTGGTCCCTGGTTCCTCTGTCCATCTGGTCCTGGAAGTGCTGGTAGTGCTTGGTTGGCCATCCCCATTCTCTTGTGGGGGCAGACTTCTACTGAATGATCACGGGTACCACATGCCAGGCATAACCCATTTGCCCTACGGCAATTTTGTCGAGAGTGACCTGGTTTCTGGCAATAGCTGCAAAAAGAAAACGGTTGGGTTACTGGGAAGGGGGCTGGTCGAAACGGTCGCCTCATGGCTGGGACTCTTGCTGTTCTGAATGGACCTCCTCTCCCTGTATGTGGAAATGGCCTCTTCAGGGTCTGATTCCTTATCATGTTAGATTTCCCTTTCTCTAGTCCTCGCTCCACCTCTCGAGCTATGGTAAGGACTTGGGAATAGGTTTTCAGCTGTTGGGGCATTAAGAGGATTTGAATGTCCATTCGCAAACCCTGTTGGAACCTACTCGCCCGCTTTTCTTCATCAGCCACCATATATGGAGCGAAGCGGCTCAGCCTCAAGAACTCAGCGGCATACTCATCTACAGACCGGTTCCATTGTTGAAGTCGGATGAACTGTTCCTCCATCTCTTTCTGAGCTGTGGCGGGGAAAAACCTATTATAGAAGCTTTGGGAAAACTGGTCCCAAGTGACAGGTTTCTCTAGTCTTGCTTCTTCAGCTAGCCACCAGGTCCTGGCTACATCCTTTAGCTGAATCTTAGCGACCTCTACCTGATTTTCTTTGGGACCCGGGCTGCGTTCAACAAATCTGTGGTGTCGATCAGCCACTGTTCAGCATCTAGTGGTTTCTCTCCTCCTGTGAATATCGCCGGTTGTAACCGCCTAAAGTCTGATACGTTCCCCGGCCTTGGTTCCTTAGGAGTTGCTAACTCTTGCCGAAGAAGTTCCGCCTGCTGTTGCTGATTCTCCATCATAGTCTGGATAACCCTCAGAATCTCAACATTCTCTCCCGTGGGCCCGTTTGATGTTTGCCCGGAGTTGCTACGACCCGTCCTTCTATCCATACTTATGTTGGTAAAAGGAGACTGGAAACTGGAAAGATGGAAGGATTTTAGGACACAAGGAAAGGAATCAAGAAGGACAAGATAACTTTGTACATTGTAGTTGGCAATGGCAAATTCCATTAATTTGCTGCTTGGTTGTACTATAGGTGTGAAAGCCTAGGCTCTGATACCAACCTGTAACGCCTAAAGTCTGATACGTTAATATCCAAGTCTTGGCGAGTAGAATTACTCGCCTAAAATGCGTCCGACGCAGAGAAACGCGGTCCCAATCCAAAGGAGGGTACCGGTCCTCACAAGAGAAGGCAAAAGGTTGATGGTGCAAGTCCAACTCAATATGGCAAAACGAGATTTTGCAAATGGCGTTGCGGGAATGAAGCTATAGTCCGTCGGAAAGAGGTTGACGAGAAGGTGAAGATGGTATGCTTGGTGGAGGCTACGGTGGTGCAGGTGGTGGTGGAAATGGTGGTGAAGTCTTGTGGAGGAGATGGGTTCCTTGAAGTCTCTTGGTGAAAGGAGGTCGAAGAAGATGGTGGTTGTTGGTGGAAATGGAGGAGGAGATGGAGGGGAAGAAGGTGGAGGAGTTGGTGGAGTTTGGTGTTGGAATAAAATGGAGAAGGGGAGGGTTTGTGGTGGCCGGCCAAGAGCTTGGTGGTGGTGTGCTTGCTGTTGGAGCTCACAGGAAACAAAGGAGATGAAGAAAGTGAAAGAGAGAGAAGATGGGGATGCATGTATATATAAAGGGGAAAATAATATAATAATAAGCCATTATCACTTTCCCTCCAAAGATTGCTGCGTCCACAATGTCCCAAGGCTGCGTTTAGGCAAATATAGAGCCAAACGCGGGAACTCAAGGCTGCGTCCAGAAGAAAACGCAAAGAGGCTGCGTTTCAGAGAAAAGGACAAAGGCATGGGTGATTGGACTTGAGTTGAATTGGCCCATAAGCATTTAATGCAGCATGGAGAGGGTGGCTGCATTAATGATGAACTCAGCTGGTGAAGCTCGCGTTTGAAGAAGGAGAGAGAAAAATAGAAAAAGAGATAAGTGAAAAACTTGGATAAATTCTCGGTATCTGGGAAATACCGAAAACTCCAGGAATGACCAAAAATTGAAGTATCTCAGAAAGCTATCCAAAAATTCACAAAAATCATAAATATTATGAAATGACTTTTGGTGAAATCGGTTTCCAGAAATTCTATCTCATTTTCAAAATAAAAATTCTGGAATATACTGGGATCGGTGTCTACACCGGGTAGGCTGAATTTTCGATAAAATCTGAAAATTCCCAGAAAATGTCCAAAGGAAGAAAACATAATTCTAAGAAGGAATGTGAAAGCAGAATCCGGAAATTTGGTTCCAATAGCAAATTAAAATTCCTGAAATCAACCAGTGATACTGGCCGACACCGGTTTTGAAGATCTACAATTTAATTCCGAAAAATTTCAGAAAATCATGAAAAATCTAGAATATTAAAAGATAATATTTGAAACTAAAATTAGTCAAATCTGAATACCAAACAGATCAAATCATGCAGTACTGCCATATGAGTAAGTATTTAAATAGCAGAAAATAAAATAAAATAAAATAAAATAAAATAAATAATAATAATAAAATGCACCAAAAATCAAGATACGTAACTGTGCACGTATACCGAGGATGGGGTGTTACAATCTATCCACCTTACAAAAAATTTCGTCCTCGAAATTTCAGGAAGGGAAGATGACGGTAGAGAAGAATAGGAAGAAAGGATTTTACCAACTAAGTTGAAAATAGTTGAGGGTAACGCTCACGAATAACGTCCTCCCGTTCCCATGTGGCCTCTCCTGGCGCATGCCTATTCCAAGAAACCAATACTAATGGTATTGCCTTATTCTTCAGGGTCTTAACACTTTTGTCCAGGATGGCCATCGGTTGCTCTACGTAAGACAGATCTGGCTGTAGTTCCAGTTCGGAGTGATCCAGAATGTGACTCTCATCCTTGACATACCTCCTCAACTGTGATACATGGAATACATTGTGTACTCCTTCTAAAGATGGCGGTAATGCCAATCGGTAAGACACATCTCCCACATGATCCAAAATTTCGAATGGGCCGATGTATCTTGGACTAAGTTTTCCACGAGTACCGAACCGGATTACCCCTTTTGTGGGTGATATCTTTAAAAATACATGGTCGCCTGTTCTGAACTCCAATGGTCTTCTATTCGTGTCAGCCCAACTCTTCTGTCGGCTCTGTGCTGCCGGAGGTGATCTCTGATAACTCGGACTTTGTCTGTTGTCTGAACTAGAATGTCTGGACCCATAATTCTTCTTTCGCCGACTTCGTCCCAACATATCGGTGACCTGCATTTCCTGCCATACAATGCCTCAAATGGGGCCATTTTGATACTAGCCTGATAGCTGTTATTATAAGAGAATTCTACCAAATGAATATAGTCTTCCATGACCCTCTAAATTCCATCGTGCAGGCTCGTAACATGTCTTCAAGGATTTGAATAGTCCGTTCAGATTGTCCGTCTGTCTGGGGTGGTTGAAGTACTGAATTTCAGACGAGTTCCTAAATTTTCTTGGAGACTTTCCCAGAAATGTGATCGGAATCTTGTATCTCTATCCGATACAATACTAACCGGAACTCCATGCAGACGAACTATCTCCTTCATATATTTTTCTGCAAGAACTTCTGTTGACTGACCTACTCTGAAAGGTAGAAAGTGAGCTGCTTTTGTGAGGCGGTCAACGATCACCCATACTGCATTGTTACCCTTAGGACTGCGGGGTAGTGCTGTGACAAAATCCATGGTGATATGTTCCCACTTCCATTCGGGTATTGGTAAGGGCTGAAGAAGTCCAGCTGTTCTCTGGTGTTCTATCTTTATCTGCTGGCAAACTAAGCACTTGGCCACACGTACTGAGCTATCTCCCTCTTCATAGCATTCCACCAAAACTGCTGTTTCAAGTCTTGATACATCTTATTTCCTCCTGGGTGTATGGAATAAGCCGAACTATGTGCTTCTGCCAAAATTTTCTATCGGACTTCTCCTTGGGGAACACAAATTCTATTACCAAAATATAAGGCATTATCCGAATGAATACGGAGGTCAGCTCTCAATCCAGCTTCTATTTGAGCTCTGAACTTCTGCAATCTGGGGTCTTCTTTCTGAGCTTCTTTAATTTCATTCATCAGGGTTGACTGGATCTGAAAGGTCATCAACTGTCTTGTGCTATCGACTCCTCGTACTATCATTAAGTCCAGTTTTATGAAGTCCTGAATTAATTCCTCCTGCTGAGTAAGTCGTACTAGCATCTTATTTTCTGGCTTCCTGCTCAATGCATCTGGTACGGTGTTGACTCTGCCCGGATGATACTGTAAGTCGATATCATAGTCTGCCATTAATTCAAGCCACCGTCTCTGTCTCATGTTCAATTCTTTCTGCGTGAAGATATACTTAAGACTTTTGTGATCAGTGTAGATTAGCACCTTGTCTCCCAGAAGATAATGCCTCCAGATTTTCAATGCGAATATTACCGCTGCCAGCTCTAAGTCATGAGTTGGGTAATTCCTCTCATGTGGTTTCAGTTGCCTGGATGCATAAGCTATGACATGATCATGCTGCATTAGTACACACCCTAGGCCTTTCCCGGATGCATCACTGTATATAACCATCCCTCCTCTTCCTGAGGGAGTCCTCAAAACTGGAGCTGTAATGAGTCTTTCCTTTAATTGCTTAAATGCTGCAGCACATTCCTCGGTCCAAATATATTTTTCTCCTTTCCGGGTGAGCTTCGTTAACGGGGCTGCAATTTTAGAAAAATCTTGGACAAAGCGCCTGTAATATCCGGCCAATCCAATAAAACTCTTAATTTCTGTTACTGTCCTTGGAATTGGCCAGTCCTTTACTGCCTGAATTTTACTGGGGTCTACTGAAATTCCTTCTTCCGAAACTATGTGTCCAAGGAAGGCCACACTATTTAACCAGAATTCACACTTGCTTTGCTTAGCATGAAGTTGTTCCTGTTGGAGAGTCTGTAACACTATTCTCAAGTGGTCTGCATGCTCTCTGTCGTTCTTCGAATAGATCAAGATGTCATCTATGAAAACAACCACAAACTGATCCAAATATGATGAGAACACTCTGTTCATCAAATCCATGAAAACTGCAGGGGCATTGGTGACTCCGAAGGGCATAACTAGGAACTCATAATGGCCATAACGGGTCCTGAATGCTGTCTTGGGAATATCTTCTTTCCTTACTTTTAGCTGATGGTAGCCTGATTGTAAATCCAATTTAGAAAATACTCGAGCTCCATGAAGCTGATCAAACAGATCATCAATTCTTGGTAAAGGGTACTTATTCTTGATGGTAACTTTGTTCAATTCTCTATAGTCTATACATAACCGTTTACCACCGTCCTTTTTGTTTGCCAAGAGTACTGGAGCTCCCCATGGTGAAGCACTTGGTCTAATTAATCCCTTATCCAAGTATTCTTGCAGCTGTTTCTTTAGAATCTCTAACTCAGTGGGTGCCATCCTATATGGAGCTTTGGATATCGGAACTGTACCTGGAAGGGTATCAATAGAGAACTCAATTACCCTATCAGGTGGAAGTCCTGAGATCTCCTTAAATACTTCTGGAAACTCATTCCAAACTGGCACTCTCTTCTTCTGGATCTCACCAGCAGTCATCTGTGCTTTTCCTTTGGCAGGTTTGCGTTCTCCTTCAAATTGGAACTCAGGCTGAAGCGGTATTCTGAAAATAACTTTCTTGCTTCGGCAATCAATGACCGCATGGTATTTGCTGAGCCAAGTCATGCCTAAGATTATGTCGTACCCTCTAGTATCTAGTACGAGCATATCTATGGCCAAGGTCCTGTTACAGAGTTCTACAGGGCAATCAATACAAACCTTAGTAGATACGACTACTCCATTCCCTGTACTAATCTCCCATTGGTGGTCTAAAGTTCGAACAGGTATATAATGCAAGGCAACAAAACGATCAGATATGTAACAATGAGATGCACCCGAATCAAAGAGGGCAAGAACGGGCTTCGAGTGTACCCTGATCTTACCTGTTACCACTTCTCCAGAAGTTTCGGCCTCTTCCGCTGTCAGGTTGTAAGCTCGTCCTTTTCCACGGCCTGCTGCAGCTCTAACTCCCCTCTGGACTGGGCGGATAACTTGCTGTGGGGGAAGGGGAAGGGCTCTCCTAACCATTGGTCCCTGGTTCCTCTGTCCATCTGGTCCTGGAAGTGCTGGTAGTGCTTGGTTGGCCATCCCCATTCTCTTGTGGGGGCAGACTTCTACTGAATGATCACGGGTACCACATGCCAGGCATAACCCATTTGCCCTACGGCAATTTTGTCGAGAGTGACCTGGTTTCTGGCAATAGCTGCAAAAAGAAAACGGTTGGGTTACTGGGAAGGGGGCTGGTCGAAACGGTCGCCTCATGGCTGGGACTCTTGCTGTTCTGAATGGACCTCCTCTCCCTGTATGTGGAAATGGCCTCTTCAGGGTCTGATTCCTTATCATGTTAGATTTCCCTTTCTCTAGTCCTCGCTCCACCTCTCGAGCTATGGTAAGGACTTGGGAATAGGTTTTCAGCTGTTGGGGCATTAAGAGGATTTGAATGTCCATTCGCAAACCCTGTTGGAACCTACTCGCCCGCTTTTCTTCATCAGCCACCATATATGGAGCGAAGCGGCTCAGCCTCAAGAACTCAGCGGCATACTCATCTACAGACCGGTTCCATTGTTGAAGTCGGATGAACTGTTCCTCCATCTCTTTCTGAGCTGTGGCGGGGAAAACCTATTATAGAAGCTTTGGGAAAACTGGTCCCAAGTGACAGGTTTCTCTAGTCTTGCTTCTTCAGCTAGCCACCAGGTCCTGGCTACATCCTTTAGCTGAATCTTAGCGACCTCTACCTGATTTTCTTTTGGACCCGGCTGCGTTCAACAAATCTGTGGTGTCGATCAGCCACTGTTCAGCATCTAGTGGTTTCTCTCCTCCTGTGAATATCGCCGGTTGTAACCGCCTAAAGTCTGATACGTTCCCCGGCCTTGGTTCCTTAGGAGTTGCTAACTCTTGCCGAAGAAGTTCCGCCTGCTGTTGCTGATTCTCCATCATAGTCTGGATAACCCTCAGAATCTCAACATCTCTCCCGTGGGCCCGTTTGATGTTTGCCCGGAGTTGCTACGACCCGTCCTTCTATCCATACTTATGTTGGTAAAAGGAGACTGGAAACTGGAAAGATGGAAGGATTTTAGGACACAAGAAAGGAATCAAGAAGGACAAGATAACTTTGTACATTGTAGTTGGCAATGGCAAATTCCATTAATTTGCTGCTTGGTTGTACTATAGGTGTGAAAGCCTAGGCTCTGATACCAACCTGTAACGCCTAAAGTCTGATACGTTAATATCCAAGTCTTGGCGAGTAGAATTACTCGCCTAAAATGCGTCCGACGCAGAGAAACGCGGTCCCAATCCAAAGGAGGGTACCGGTCCTCACAAGAGAAGGCAAAAGGTTGATGGTGCAAGTCCAACTCAATATGGCAAACGAGATTTTGCAAATGGCGTTGCGGGGAATGAAGCTATAGTCCGTCGGAAAGAGGTTGACGAGAAGGTGAAGATGGTATGCTTGGTGGAGGCTACGGTGGTGCAGGTGGTGGTGGAAATGGTGGTGAAGTCTTGTGGAGGAGATGGGTTCCTTGAAGTCTCTTGGTGAAAGGAGGTCGAAGAAGATGGTGGTTGTTGGTGGAAATGGAGGAGGAGATGGAGGGGAAGAAGGTGGAGGAGTTGGTGGAGTTTGGTGTTGGAATAAAAATGGAGAAGGGGAGGGTTTGTGGTGGCCGGCCAAGAGCTTGGTGGTGGTGTGCTTGCTGTTGGAGCTCACAGGAAACAAAGGAGATGAAGAAAGTGAAAGAGAGAGATGGGGATGCATGTATATATAAAGGGAAAATAATATAATAATAAGCCATTATCACTTTCCCTCCAAAGATTGCTGCGTCCACAATGTCCCAAGGCTGCGTTTAGGCAAATATAGAGCCAAACGCGGGAACTCAAGGCTGCGTCCAGAAGAAAACGCAAAGAGGCTGCGTTTCAGAGAAAAGGACAAAGGCATGGGTGATTGGACTTGAGTTGAATTGGCCCATAAGCATTTAATGCAGCATGGAGAGGGTGGCTGCATTAATGATGAACTCAGCTGGTGAAGCTCGCGTTTGAAGAAGGAGAGAGAAAAATAGAAAAAGAGATAAGTGAAAAACTTGGATAAATTCTCGGTATCTGGGAAAATACCGAAAACTCCAGGAATGACCAAAAATTGAAGTATCTCAGAAAGCTATCCAAAAATTCACAAAAATCATAAATATTATGAATGACTTTTGGTGAAATCGGTTTCCAGAAATTCTATCTCATTTTCAAAATAAAAATTCTGGAATATACTGGGATCGGTGTCTACACCGGGTAGGCTGAATTTTCGATAAAATCTGAAAATTCCCAGAAAATGTCCAAAGGAAGAAAACATAATTCTAAGAAGGAATGTGAAAGCAGAATCCGGAATTTGGTTCCAATAGCAAATTAAAATTCCTGAAATCAACCAGTGATACTGGCCGACACCGGTTTTGAAGATCTACAATTTAATTCCGAAAAATTTCAGAAAATCATGAAAAATCTAGAATATTAAAAGATAATATTTGAAACTAAAATTAGTCAAATCTGAATACCAAACAGATCAAATCATGCAGTACTGCCATATGAGTAAGTATTTAAATAGCAGAAAATAAAATAAAATAAAATAAAATAAAATAAAATAATAATAATAAAATGCACCAAAATCAAGATACGTAACTGTGCACGTATACCGAGGATGGGGTGTTACAATCTATCCACCTTACAAAAATTTCGTCCTCGAAATTTCAGGAAGGGGAAGATGACGGTAGAGAAGAATAGGAAGAAAGGATTTTACCAACTAAGTTGAAAATAGTTGAGGGTAACGCTCACGAATAACGTCCTCCCGTTCCCATGTGCCTCTCCTGGCGCATGCCTATTCCAAGAAACCAATACTAATGGTATTGCCTTATTCTTCAGGGTCTTAACACTTTTGTCCAGGATGGCCATCGGTTGCTCTACGTAAGACAGATCTGGCTGTAGTTCCAGTTCGGAGTGATCCAGAATGTGACTCTCATCCTTGACATACCTCCTCAACTGTGATACATGGAATACATTGTGTACTCCTTCTAAAGATGGCGGTAATGCCAATCGGTAAGACACATCTCCCACATGATCCAAAATTTCGAATGGGCCGATGTATCTTGGACTAAGTTTTCCACGAGTACCGAACCGGATTACCCCTTTTGTGGGTGATATCTTTAAAAATACATGGTCGCCTGTTCTGAACTCCAATGGTCTTCTATTCGTGTCAGCCCAACTCTTCTGTCGGCTCTGTGCTGCCCGGAGGTGATCTCTGATAACTCGGACTTTGTCTGTTGTCTGAACTAGAATGTCTGGACCCATAATTCTTCTTTCGCCGACTTCGTCCCAACATATCGGTGACCTGCATTTCCTGCCATACAATGCCTCAAATGGGGCCATTTTGATACTAGCCTGATAGCTGTTATTATAAGAGAATTCTACCAAATGAATATAGTCTTCCCATGACCCTCTAAATTCCATCGTGCAGGCTCGTAACATGTCTTCAAGGATTTGAATAGTCCGTTCAGATTGTCCGTCTGTCTGGGGGTGGTTGAAGTACTGAATTTCAGACGAGTTCCTAAATTTTCTTGGAGACTTTCCCAGAAATGTGATCGGAATCTTGTATCTCTATCCGATACAATACTAACCGGAACTCCATGCAGACGAACTATCTCCTTCATATATTTTTCTGCAAGAACTTCTGTTGACTGACCTACTCTGAAAGGTAGAAAGTGAGCTGCTTTTGTGAGGCGGTCAACGATCACCCATACTGCATTGTTACCCTTAGGACTGCGGGGTAGTGCTGTGACAAAATCCATGGTGATATGTTCCCACTTCCATTCGGGTATTGGTAAGGGCTGAAGAAGTCCAGCTGTTCTCTGGTGTTCTATCTTTATCTGCTGGCAAACTAAGCACTTGGCCACACGTACTGAGCTATCTCCTCTTCATAGCATTCCACCAAAACTGCTGTTTCAAGTCTTGATACATCTTATTTCCTCCTGGGTGTATGGAATAAGCCGAACTATGTGCTTCTGCCAAAATTTTCTATCGGACTTCTCCTTGGGGAACACAAATTCTATTACCAAAATATAAGGCATTATCCGAATGAATACGGAGGTCAGCTCTCAATCCAGCTTCTATTGAGCTCTGAACTTCTGCAATCTGGGGTCTTCTTTCTGAGCTTCTTTAATTTCATTCATCAGGGTTGACTGGATCTGAAAGGTCATCAACTGTCTTGTGCTATCGACTCCTCGTACTATCATTAAGTCCAGTTTTATGAAGTCCTGAATTAATTCCTCCTGCTGAGTAAGTCGTACTAGCATCTTATTTTCTGGCTTCCTGCTCAATGCATCTGGTACGGTGTTGACTCTGCCCGGATGATACTGTAAGTCGATATCATAGTCTGCCATTAATTCAAGCCACCGTCTCTGTCTCATGTTCAATTCTTTCTGCGTGAAGATATACTTAAGACTTTTGTGATCAGTGTAGATTAGCACCTTGTCTCCCAGAAGATAATGCCTCCAGATTTTCAATGCGAATATTACCGCTGCCAGCTCTAAGTCATGAGTTGGGTAATTCCTCTCATGTGGTTTCAGTTGCCTGGATGCATAAGCTATGACATGATCATGCTGCATTAGTACACACCCTAGGCCTTTCCCGGATGCATCACTGTATATAACCATCCCTCCTCTTCCTGAGGGAGTCCTCAAAACTGGAGCTGTAATGAGTCTTTCCTTTAATTGCTTAAATGCTGCAGCACATTCCTCGGTCCAAATATATTTTTCTCCTTTCCGGGTGAGCTTCGTTAACGGGGCTGCAATTTTAGAAAAATCTTGGACAAAGCGCCTGTAATATCCGGCCAATCCAATAAAACTCTTAATTTCTGTTACTGTCCTTGGAATTGGCCAGTCCTTTACTGCCTGAATTTTACTGGGGTCTACTGAAATTCCTTCTTCCGAAACTATGTGTCCAAGGAAGGCCACACTATTTAACCAGAATTCACACTTGCTTTGCTTAGCATGAAGTTGTTCCTGTTGGAGAGTCTGTAACACTATTCTCAAGTGGTCTGCATGCTCTCTGTCGTTCTTCGAATAGATCAAGATGTCATCTATGAAAACAACCACAAACTGATCCAAATATGATGAGAACACTCTGTTCATCAAATCCATGAAAACTGCAGGGGCATTGGTGACTCCGAAGGGCATAACTAGGAACTCATAATGGCCATAACGGGTCCTGAATGCTGTCTTGGGAATATCTTCTTTCCTTACTTTTAGCTGATGGTAGCCTGATTGTAAATCCAATTTAGAAAATACTCGAGCTCCATGAAGCTGATCAAACAGATCATCAATTCTTGGTAAAGGGTACTTATTCTTGATGGTAACTTTGTTCAATTCTCTATAGTCTATACATAACCGTTTACCACCGTCCTTTTTGTTTGCCAAGAGTACTGGAGCTCCCCATGGTGAAGCACTTGGTCTAATTAATCCCTTATCCAAGTATTCTTGCAGCTGTTTCTTTAGAATCTCTAACTCAGTGGGTGCCATCCTATATGGAGCTTTGGATATCGGAACTGTACCTGGAAGGGTATCAATAGAGAACTCAATTACCCTATCAGGTGGAAGTCCTGAGATCTCCTTAAATACTTCTGGAAACTCATTCCAAACTGGCACTCTCTTCTTCTGGATCTCACCAGCAGTCATCTGTGCTTTTCCTTTGGCAGGTTTGCGTTCTCCTTCAAATTGGAACTCAGGCTGAAGCGGTATTCTGAAAATAACTTTCTTGCTTCGGCAATCAATGACCGCATGGTATTTGCTGAGCCAAGTCATGCCTAAGATTATGTCGTACCCTCTAGTATCTAGTACGAGCATATCTATGGCCAAGGTCCTGTTACAGAGTTCTACAGGGCAATCAATACAAACCTTAGTAGATACGACTACTCCATTCCCTGTACTAATCTCCCATTGGTGGTCTAAAGTTCGAACAGGTATATAATGCAAGGCAACAAAACGATCAGATATGTAACAATGAGATGCACCCGAATCAAAGAGGGCAAGAACGGGCTTCGAGTGTACCCTGATCTTACCTATTACCACTTCTCCAGAAGTTTCGGCCTCTTCCGCTGTCAGGTTGTAAGCTCGTCCTTTTCCACGGCCTGCTGCAGCTCTAACTCCCCTCTGGACTGGGCGGATAACTTGCTGTGGGGGAAGGGGAAGGGCTCTCCTAACCATTGGTCCCTGGTTCCTCTGTCCATCTGGTCCTGGAAGTGCTGGTAGTGCTTGGTTGGCCATCCCCATTCTCTTGTGGGGGCAGACTTCTACTGAATGATCACGGGTACCACATGCCAGGCATAACCCATTTGCCCTACGGCAATTCTGTCGGGAGTGACCTGGTTTCTGGCAATAACTACAAAAGAAGAATGGTTGGGTTACTGGAAAGGGAGCTGGTCGGAATGGACGTCTCATGGCTGGGACTCTCGCTGTTCTGAATGGACCTCCTCTCCCTGCTTGTAGAAATGGCCTCTTCATGGCCTGGTTCCTCATCATATTAGATTTCCCTTTCTCCAGACCTCGCTCCACCTCCCGAGCTATGGTGAGGACTTGGGAATACGTTTTCAGCTGTGGGGCATCAAGAGGATTTGAATGTCCATTCGCAAACCCTGTTGGAACCTACTTGCCCGCTTTTCTTCATCAGCCACCATATATGGAGCGAAGCGGCTCTGCCTCAAGAACTCAGCGGCATACTCATCTACAGACCGGTTCCATTGTTGAAGTCGGATGAACTGTTCCTCCATCTCTTTCTGAGCTGTGGCGGGGAAAACCTATTATAGAAGCTTTGGGAAAACTGGTCCCACGAGACAGGTTTCTCCAATCTCGCTTCTTCAGCTAGCCACCAGGTCCTGGCTACATCCTTTAGCTGAATCTTGGCGACCTCCACTTGATTTTCTTTTGGGACCCGGGCTGCGTTCAACAGATCTGTGGTGTCAATCAGCCATTGCTCAGCATCTAGTGGTTTCTCTTCTCCCGTGAATATCGCCGGTTGTAACCGCCTAAAGTCTGATACGTTCCCCGGCCTTGGTTCCTTAGGAGTTGCTAACTCTTGCCGAAGAAGTTCCGCCTGCTGTTGCTGATTCTCCATCATAGTCTGGATAACCCTCAGAATCTCAACATTCTCTCCCGTGGGCCCGTTTGATGTTTGCCCGGAGTTGCTACGACCCGTCCTTCTATCCATACTTATGTTGGTAAAAAGGAGACTGGAAACTGGAAAGATGGAAGGATTTTAGGACACAAGGAAAGGAATCAAGAAGGACAAGATAACTTTGTACATTGTAGTTGGCAATGGCAAATTCCATTAATTTGCTGCTTGGTTGTACTATAGGTGTGAAAGCCTAGGCTCTGATACCAACCTGTAACGCCCCGATCCTACGGGTACCGGGACGTCACTGCGACGTACATACGCAGGTCAGAAGTACCCTCACGTATATACACTAAGCATCAGTACAAGCAAGAATCAGAGTACGATAAAGCGTAGCGTCCATTCATATGCCAACATAAGACGTACAAAGTACAAGGTTATCACAGATTGTGACATACATTTACATATCACATGCATCATATATCACAGCCAAACACAAAAGTATGATTTACAATAAGATTACAAGATGCTCACGAGCTGGAGGAAGGTCCCGCGAGCCAAAAAGGAAAGTCTGGGACGACAGCAACCGAGACTAATCAGCCTGCTCGGAAAGGAAAGCTTGATCTACCACAGAAGGCTCCACCTCGATCCAAGGTTCGGAACCTGAACATACAAATTCAAGGGAGTCAGGACCTCCCGAACAAGTAGAGCAGGTTACAGCCGAGTGGCAATAGAAACATGAGCTTGAGAGTTGGTATAATATCATGAGAAATCAGCCAGCAAGTAAAAGAAGCACAACATAATATAAACGGAAGGGCAATGTATACGCTTAAACTACGGCTTCACGAGACTAGTACCTCGAGGGAATAATCCAAACAAGGAACCCTCATCTATATACCTTTATCTCATGTCACCGTAATCCAAGCGCATACAACAACCACAGTTAACGTCTTTATTATTATTATTATTATTATTGCTCGTCTTACCCTGATATCTAGCTATGTGAACTAGCGTCCCAGCACACATAGATCCATATCCAAGTAAAGCAAGGTTGTTATTGGAAACCAGCGGGGGTATCAACGAACTATGTTTACAGTGGGTCCCGTGCATACCCGGGACCACGGCCCAGGATTGTTCCGTTGCTTGGTAACGGAACCCGCCGCAAGGCAAACAGGAGGGACTTATGTATGCCCTTTTCATGATGGTACCAGGAAGGAGGGAGCCAGCACTCCCCTCGGTCGCCTGGAGGCCCACAGGTCAGACCGGAAATTTAGTTGCACAACATACCTAATACCACTGTAAACACGAACACATATTGATAGCCGCATATTTCCCCTGACCCGATGCAAGTTGTCTTATTTTATGATTTATTAGATGATTTATCAGATTCCGGGAATGAGCAAGAACAAGTCAGGAACGTCATGAATATAGGTATATCAGGAGTACTGGTTCGTACCATAATGTATCACATGTGTATCAGGAGTACAGTTGTTCTATCAAGATGTCAGGTCATCATTCCCGTTATCGTGATAATTATGAAGGTCAAGTGTATCATGCCTTATGTTAATAGATAGCATGATAAGAGGTGATATTCATCAAGTGACAAGTCTTGCAAATAGCAATATAATAAATGACCCAAAGATAATGTTCATAATCAAAGAAGTAATTAACCATAACAATTAATCAAGATTAGTCGACTAGGGAGAGAAATTAGTCGACTAGTGAGAGAAATTAGTCGACTTAGAGAAGGAGTTAGTCGACTATAGTAAAGGGTCAAATCGACTTAAGAAGGCTACGTTTGGTTGGGTCGCGTCTCAAAAAGTGGCGCGTCTCAAGAAAGTGGTGCGTTTCAAGAAAGTGGTGCGTCTCAAGAAAGTGGTGCGTTTCAAGAAAGTGGTGCGTTTCAAGAAAGTGGTGCGTCTCAGGAAAGTGGTGCGTTTCAGGAAAGTGGTGCGTTTCAGGAAAGTGGTGCGTTTCAGGAAAGTGGTGCGTCTCAAGAAAGTGGTGCGTTTCAAGAAAGTGGTGCGTTTCAAGAAAGTGGTGCGTCTCAAGAAAGTGGTGCGTCTCAAGAAAGTGGTGCGTTTCAGGAAAGTGGTGCGTTTCAAGAAAGTGGTGCGTTTCAGGAAAGTGGTGCGTCTCAAGAAAGTGGTGTGTCTCAAGAAAGTGGTGCGTTTCAGGAAAGTGGTGCGTTTCAAGAAAGTGGTGCGTTTCAAGAAAGTGGTGCGTCTCAAGAAAGTGGTGCGTCTCAAGAAAGTGGTGCGTTTCAAGAAAGTGGTGCGTTTCAAGAAAGTGGTGCGTCTCAAGAAAGTGGTGCGTTTCAAGAAAGTGGTGCGTTTCAGGAAAGTGGTGCGTTTCAAGAAAGTGGTGCGTTTCAGGAAAGTGGTGCGTCTCAAGAAAGTGGTGCGTTTGTTAACAAATATGAAATAATATCCAAGTCTTGGCGAGTAGAATTACTCGCCTAAAATGCGTCCGACGCAGAGAAACGCAGTCCCAATCCAAAGGAGGGTACCGGTCCTCACAAGAGAAGGCAAAAGGTTGATGGTGCAAGTCCAACTCAATATGGCAAAACGAGATTTTGCAAATGGCGTTGCGGGGAATGAAGCTATAGTCCGTCGGAAAGAGGTTGACGAGGAGGTGAAGATGGTATGCTTGGTGGAGGCTACGGTGGTGCAGGTGGTGGTGGAAATGGTGGTGAAGTCTTGTGAAGGAGATGGGTTCCTTGAAGTCTCTTGGTGAAAGGAGGTTGAAGAAGATGGTGGTTGTTGGTGGAAATGGAGGAGGAGATGGAGGGGAAGAAGGTGGAGGAGTTGGTGGAGTTTGTGTTGGAATAAAAATGGAGAAGGGGAGGGTTTGTGGTGGCCGGCCAAGAGCTTGGTGGTGGTGTGCTTGCTGTTGGAGCTCACAGGAAACAAAGGAGATGAAGAAAGTGAAAGAGAGAGAAGATGGGGATGCATGTATATATAAAGGGGAAAATAATATAATAATAAGCCATTATCACTTTCCCTCCAAAGATTGCTGCGTCCACAATGTCCCAAGGCTGCGTTTAGGCAAATATAGAGCCAAACGCGGGAACTCAAGGCTGCGTCCAGAAGAAAACGCAAAGAGGCTGCGTTTCAGAGAAAAGGACAAAGGCATGGGTGATTAGACTTGAGTTGAATTGGCCCATAAGCATTTAATGCAGCATGGAGAGGGTGGCTGCATTAATGATGAACTCAGCTGGTGAAGCTCGCGTTTGAGGAAGGAGAGAGAAAAATAGAAAAAGAGATAAGTGGAAAACTTGGATAAATTCTCGGTATCTGGGAAAATACCGAAAACTCCAGGAATGACCAAAAATTGAAGTATCTCAGAAAGCTATCCAAAAATTCACAAAAATCATAAATATTATGAAATGATTTTGGTGAAATCGGTTTCCAGAAATTCTATCTCATTTTCAAAATAAAAATCCTGGAATATACTGGGATCGGTGTCTACACCGGGTAGGCTGAATTTTCGATAAAATCTGAAAATTCTCAGAAAATGCCCAAAGGAAGAAAATATAATTCTAAGAAGGAATGTGAAAGCAGAATCCGGAAATTTGGTTCCAATAGCAAATTAAAATTCCTGAATCAACCAGTGATACTGGCCGACACCGGTTTTGAAGATCTACAATTTAATTCCGAAAAATTCCAGAAAATCATGAAAAATCTAGAATATTAAAAAATAATATTTGAAACTAAAATTAGTCAAATCTGAATACCAAACAGATCAAATCATGCAGTACTGCCATATGAGTAAGTATTTAAATAGCAGAAAATAAAATAAAATAAAATAAAATAAAATAATAATAATAAAATGCACCAAAAATCAGGATACGTAACTGTGCACGTATACCGAGGATGGGGTGTTACACAAAGTCTAACAACTTCCCCTTAGGTCAATCTCTTAAATGAGTTTGAGATGTCCCAAGGGGCCAACATCTATCAATTTTTAAATTAGGCTTGGGATTATGAGTGTTTGAAAAATTGTTTTTGTGCTAAGAAAGTGTGATGAAATCCCCACCTTATCTTGTTTATTTGGATTTTGCCCTTAAAATTAATTTTGTGCAAGTGTACAAAATATATCAAACAAGATTTACTTAAAGCGGATAAATCAGCCAAAGAGTTAGTCCTATTCTATATGCCATGCTTATGTACCTTTCTCCAGCACTCTTCAACAGTAATTTAAATTAATTGTAAAAATACGTGCGTAAAATGCAAGAGTCTAAATCGATTTTTAAATTTACAACAAGCTTACTATTGGTTTATCAGCAGAATTTGGTTGTTGGCATACAAAAAAAATAATATTTGCAGAGAGTTAATTTTTTCAAAGCAAGCAACCCTTGAAAAAAAAATTTGTTAGTAGTTCACTCAATCCTACCACGAAAATGCAGCAAGTTTGAGGGTACTTGGTCTCTGCTTTTTAGAGTAGAGGCCCAAGACCACATATATGTTTTTGCAGTTCTTATTTTCTTGATTCCAAAGCCTATTCCCTGACACAAAGAAGAAAAGTTAACAAAATGTGAAATCAAAACGTTCTCATCCCCGGCAATGGCGCCAAAATTTGATCGGGGGAAAACTGCACACAAAAAGTGTCCTTTTGAAATCACTAATTAAAATGTGTGTGCTTTGGCTTCCTCGATACTTCCGTTATAGCATGGTGGCTAAACGGGTCGAACCCACAGGGACGGGAGCGATAGAAGCTTTACCGGTCGATTCACATGTATGTTAATGATTCTTCTATTGTTTTAAAGAATGAAAAGAAAAGAAAAGAAAGAATGAAAAGAGAAGGATACGGTAAAAACAAAGAAGTGGGAAACATAGAAAAGAATGTATTTGTGATTTTTGTGTATATTTCTAAAACAAAGTAAAAAATGAAAGAAAAACTCATAGCTACTAATTACTAATGGCTCCACCAATATGCTAACCTCTTAGTGATAGTTGTCTCACATGTATCCTTGGCCATTACTAATCCTTAGTTCAAGAGCTTGCAAAGCATAATCCATAAGATCACTTTCACATCCAAACTCAACAAATAAGAGCAAGCTACACTTTAATTATCAAAATTAACTAGAGCAAGCATGAAAAACGTAATGATAACTTATTAGAGAGTTAGATGTTAGAATGTTAAAATCCATCGTCATGAGCCATCAATAGCTCTTGCAAGAGTAAAGCCAAGTAGTGGCTATTAGATTCATGTGGATTATCAAGTAAGGAGTTAACAAGTTAATGGTTAGTGGTTAGTTGCCATGATAGAAAAAGCTAAGCATATAAAGTGTTAGAGAGAAGAAAACCAAAAGAGACAAGGAGAGCACCTTTCATAGAATGTCATCTTCTATTACAAGACCCTAACCTTCATACTATGCATCTCTCTCTTCCCTATTACATGATCTACAAAGGAAATGAAAAACAAAAGAAGAAAGAAAACTAAACTAAACTACACAAATGGGAGAAACTACCCCTAAAAAACTCACCTCCTTTCTGTTCTAAAGAACCTAGGGTATTTATAGGCTAAGGGGGCACCAGGGAAGCTGATTGGTCACTAATGTTGCATTTGTAATGTCACATTTCCATACTTATTTTAGAATAAAAGCCTGCATTGTCCTAATTATTTGTTTAATTTATTTGCAGGCCCAATCCTTAAGGAGATGAAGAGAATGAGCCCAAAAGCCCACCAGAATTCTGAATTAAATCAGAGTTAATTCGCACACATAAAATCAGGGCAAAATCAAGAGGTTGAAACCGGTTGAGAAGAATCCTCTCAGAATTGATTTAAAGCCAAGAATCCAAGGCCATTTTGTCAGAATCTGGAGCTCAAACAAAGAAACCAACAAAGGATAAAGTCAGAAGAAACCCCCAGGATGACCCACCAACAGGGTGTGGCCATCTGGCCACACCCTGGCCGCGGAAACGCGGCTTGGGCCGCGTTTCCGCGGCTTTGTTGGGGAGTTAGTGGAGCGTTTGCTCCCCCGACCTCCCCGGGATCCTAGTTGTTGGGTTTTTGGCCTATAAAAGGGCATTCTCTGTGATGAAATGGAACGTCAAAGCAGATTAGGATTTAGCCTAGTTTTAATTCTTTGTAGTTTAGGTTTTTCTTCTCTTGTTATGTAACTTGTATGTAAACTTAGGGTAGAAGAAGATTCATGTAAGTAAGAGAGAGAGGCTGAAGTTGAGAGTGACACCGACGATGTACCCTCCTCCTTTCTTTCATTGTCTCAGCAAGTAATAAAGGTAAATGCTTTGTTGTTTTCTATTGTGCTTTACTTTATATTTGTTTTGCTTTCCTCTTCCTCTTCTACTTTACCTTGGTTGTTGTTGCTGAGTTTACAAGTGAATTCCAAAGCAAGTATAACTAAGCTACGTGAGAGCCAGCGATAGTTCATGAAGACGTTCTCCTCTTCCAAGCTCACATCACTTCGTTCTTCGTATGCTTGACGATATAATGTGCACGGGGACTGAGTTCGAGTTTATGATCTATGCGTTGAACGCCTCCGAAGCAAAAAGGTAGAACTTGAAAAAGGTTTCCAAGTAAGTCATCAATCAACCTAGGTAAGTATTTCTTCACTTCTCTTTCTTTCTTTTCTTTTACTTCTTTAGTATAGATCACCAACCACCTCCTCCCAACTCTTTCTTCTCCACTTCATTGTACATAGTCGCTTTTCATCGTTTTCTGATTTTCCACCTTCTTCATCTTTCATCTTCTTCTAACTTTAACTTACTTCTTTTTCTTTTTGTTAACTTTAAAAATAGAGAAGAACTTTCGCTTATGTTCATAAGATTTCAATAAAGAACTGTAACGCTTCCATCGCAAACCCTCCTTGTGGATCACGACCCGCATAGCCACTTGCTATAGCGGTAAGAATTGAGCACTTGCACATATCCTTTCTTAAGTTCTATAATCTCGTATTTTTTGTGCAGGTCAGCCTCAATCAAATTTTGGCGCCGTTGCCAGGGAGGGTAACATGTTTTTTTTATTGAAATCTGAATTTTTTTTGAAAATTTTTTAGAACTAAACGAATTTTCTTCTCTGTTGCAGGTTACAGGGCAAACAAAGTAGAAATAAAAGATTGCAGAAACATATAAGTGGTCTTGGGTCTCTGTTCCAAAAAACAGAGACCAAGGACCCTCCGAATTGCCGCGTTTCCACGGCAAAAGCCGCGGAGCCGCGGCAAGGAGGAGTGCACTACTAATCATCTTTTTGCAGGGCAGCTTGCTTTGCAAAATTCTAGCTTTCTGCAACTCTATTTTCTTTTATATGCCATAACATAAGCCTGCTAATAAACCAACAGTAAAACATTTGTTGATAAAGTAAAAATATTGATTAGACATTTGCATCTAGGCACGTGTCTTTTCAATTCATTTCTTTTACTGTTGAAGAGTGCTGGAGCAAGGTACGTATGCATTGCATTTAGCATAGGAATCACTTATTGGTTGATTTATATCACTTTGAGTGAATCTTACATATCTTGTACACTTGCACTAATTGATTTTAAGGGCACCAACCAAATAACAAGATAAGGTGGGGATTTAATCACCCTTCCTTAGCCCAAAAATCAGAATCCAAGCACTCACTAACCCAAGCTAACTTAAAATGAGTAGACGTTGGCCCTAGGGACATCTCGGACTCAATTAGGAGATTATCCTAAGGGGAAAGGTGTTGGAACCTGACTCTTGCCAAATCAGTGTCTAGGAAAGGGATTAAGGGCCGAAAGCCCGAAGGTTGGTGGTTATTTAATTAAGGAACGTCTTTTGACGGAAAACCTCCCACCAACCTTGCCCTGACCTGGCTGATTAGCTTGTGGTCAAGGTCTACATTCAACCTCCCGTGGACAGTCTAACCAGTTAGGAGTCGTCTAGGTCCTAAGTCTACCCTAACTTAGGCTAGAATTTTTCTTTTTTGTTTGTTTATTTGTTTGTTTTTCTTTGTTTGTATTCTATTGTGTGATATGGACTATAGTAATAATTTTTTCAACTACAATAATAATCTATATTACACACCGACTTCATTTTCGGATATTACCAACCCGGCATATCCTAACTTGACCAACCTAGTGTGCCGGATTGGTCTTATCCGAATCAATATGACCCATACCCCCCATCTAATAACTATAATTTCCATAATGATTTCAACTCTTCACCGAGTCAGTGGGGATTCACCTCCCCCGAGCATAATTATCAACCAACTTGTCCTCCTTCTCCACCTAGTCCACAATATTTTCAAGAGTCATACTCAGTTCCACCCGTCCAAAATAGGAAACCATCAATTTTGAAAATGAGTATGCGTGAGTCCAAACACAAATCCCAAAATCTGATGGACTCACAATTTCACTATCACTTCCAAGACAATTCTTCATCTTTTCATCAAAACAATGAACCTATCAACTATGAAAAGATGCTTGAAGCCTTGACTCAGGCTCAAAACACTCGTAATCGTGACATAGATACGATGGTCGAATCTCTACGTTCCCACCGTCCTGATGTCACTTACAATTCTGTTAGAGCTGAAAAGTCATGTAGTTTTGGAAATCAAGATTCTATTTCAGAACAATCATTTGAACTTGCCCAAACTTCAAATTTTGAAAAAGATATTGATAGTTTAGCAAGTTTTCCTTTTCCTGAAATAGAACTTAAAAATGAATATGATCCTGAACCCCAACTTAGTGATTCAATTCTTCTTCCTGATTCAATAATGACTCCGGTATTTTTACCCGACTTCAATCTTTTCCCGAGTCGACATTGGATCCTGTACCAATTCATAATGAAATTGAATCACCCATCTTTGAGGATCATATTAAACTTGACCAATTATACACTTTTGAAGATCCTATTGACAAATTGGCAAGTTCTCAATTTTTTGATATTGAACTCAATGAGATATGTGACCTAGATTCCCAAATCTGTGATCCAGTTCAACTTTCTGAATCAATATTGACTCATGTTGTGTTACCAAACTTGAGTAATATTTTAGAGTCAATTTTGATTCCTCCACCTATCATTCCTGAACTGGAATCACCCAAATTAGGTAACATCTCATTGTTAGAAAATACATGTGGACTAGAGTTTCAACTTCTTGACTTGGACCCGCTTCTTGAACCAATTTTGACTCATGAACCTTTACTTGACTTAAGTCACCTTCCCGAGTCGGTATTAGTTCCTGTCCTTCCTGAGTCCAAGTCAACCGTTCTATCATTTCATACTCCATTCTGGGACGAGGTGGTTGACAAATTTGACTCCAAAATTAGTTATGGAATATGGACATTAGATGGGGTCAAATATTTAATAAAGATCCTTTATGGTATATCTTTTTAATGGGTTATATTAAAGATACTTCTGGTGGATACCTCCGAGACCCAAGAAAAGTTGATTGGGCCGCGTTTCGTGGACCAATCAGACCACCACTGGAACCACCACCTTAAGATAACACTTTCCTTCCCTGTCATCTTTTTCATGCATCTATGCATTAATTCATACATTGAGGACAATGCATGAGATAGGTGTGGGGGAGGGTCTGACATAACTTTTCTTTTTGTTAAAAAAAAATTTAACATTTTCTTTACTTTTAAAAACTTTTTGAAAAATAGAAACAATATTTTGACTTATTTTTGTAAGAAATTAAGTTAATTTTAAGGAATAGGAAAATCCAAATTAGGATTTCTTATACTTGGTCAAAATAAGATTATTTGTTTGATTTTTAGAGTTAGGAAGATAATTTGTCAAAGTAATTTGGTCTTGATCTTTACCTTGATGAAATATGCACACTTCATACACTTACACACTTAGGATCCAAAAACAAAGATTCTTATGCTTATAAAAAAAAACAAGTCTAATTATTGATTAGCTAGGTGCTTTGGCCTAAGCAAGCCTTAGTATTTATGCGAAAGATGATTAGATAAGTTATAAAAATATATATATATACAAACAAATCTAATTATTGACTAGCTAGGTGCTTTGGCCTAAGAAAGCCTTAGTATTTATGCGAAAGATGATTAGATAAGTTTGAAAAGAGAAATCCTCTAATTAAGCTGGGTATTTGTGCCTAATAAAGCATAAGTATTCACGCCTAAAAGAGGTCCATAAAATAAAATCCTTAGTTTTGTGGCCTTGTCTGCTCGAGTCCTTAAGTCCTAGGGGTGTCTTCTCACCTGGTGCCCTAAGACCATCTGGTTTGGGAGTCATCGATTAAAGGCTCGTTACATGGGCAGATTAGAAAGCCTAATAGAACTAAGGAATAGTACCACCAAAATATATATATATATATATGTATAAATAAATAAGGCATAAGAGTTAGAGTTAATGAACCCTTAGTCAAAATTTTCACAGTCACAAGTGCATATGACTTAGGGTAAAGTAATAAACTAGATGAGAAGCACAATTTGACTCCTTACTTTGATTGATAACAAATTTTTGAATAGAGACTAAGTTTAGGAATGAAAAATTCGGTTTTCCTATAACTTATAGATTACTTAGATCTTACAATCATATTTCAAATATTTTTCTCTTTCAAAATGCTTCTCGAAAATACTAACTCTTTATTTCCCTTTCTTTATGGATTTTGTGGGTGTAATCCGCTGAAAACTCTCACGAGACAAAACTCGTCCTCTAGGGGGAACCTAGAGGTTTAACGGCTTGTTGCACATGCTCAGTGCAATCGCGTGACCTGCGAAAGTGGTCCAATAATCCTTAGTATAGTTTAGTTGTTTTGCTCGAGGACGAGCAAAAGATAGGTATGGGGTGTGATTGGTCACTAATGTTGCATATTTAATGTCACATTTCCATACTTATTTTAGAATAAAAGCCTGCATTGTCCTAATTATTTGTTTAATTATTTGTAGGCCCAATCCTTAAGGAGATGAAGAGAAATGAGCCCAAAAGCCCACCAGAATTCTGAATTAAATCAGAGTTAATTCGCACACATAAAATCAGGGCAAAATCAAGAAGTTGAAACCGGTTGAGAAGAATCCTCTCAGAATCGATCGGTTAAAGCCAAGAATCCAAGGCCATTTCGTCAGAATCCGGAGCTCAAACGAAGAAACCAACAAAGGATAAAGTCAGAAGAAACCCCCAGGATGACCCACCAACAGGGTGTGGCCATCTGGCCACACCCTGGCCGCGGAAACGCGGCTTGGGCCGCGTTTCCGCGGCTTTATTGGGGAGTTAGGGGAGCGTTTGCTCCCCCGACCTCCCCGGGATCCTGGTTGTTGGGTTTTTGGCCTATAAAAGGGCATTCTCTGTGCTAAAATGGGATGTCAAGGCAGATTAGGATTTAGCCTAGTTTTAATTCTTTGTAGTTTAGGTTTTTCTTCTCTTGTTATGTAACTTGTATGTAAACTTAGGTAGAAGAAGATTCATGTAAGTAAGAGAGAGGCTGAAGTTGAGAGTGACACCGACGATGTACCCTCCTCCTTTCTTTCATTATCTCAGCAAGTAATAAAGGTAAATGCTTTGTTGTTTTCTATTGTGCTTTACTTTACATTTGTTTTGCTTTCCTCTTCCTCTTCTACTTTACCTTGGTTGTTGTTGAGTTTACAAGTGAATTCCAAAGCAAGTATAACTAAGCTACGTGAGAGCCAGCGATAGTTCATGAAGACGTTCTCCTCTTCCAAGTTCGCATCACTTCGTTCTTCGTATGCTTGACGATATAATGTGCACGGGGACTAAGTTCGAGTTTATGATCTATGCGTTGAACGCCTCCGAAGCAAAAAGGTAGAACTTGAAAAAGGTTTCCAAGTAAGTCATCAATCAACCTAGGTAAGTATTTATTCACTTCTCTTTCTTTCTTTCTTTTACTTCTTAGGTATAGATCACCAACCACCTCCTCCAACTCTTTCTTCTCCACTTCATTGTACATAGTCGCTTTTCATCGTTTTCTGATTTTCCACCTTCTTCATCTTTCATCTTCTTCTAACTTTAACTTACTTCTTTTTCTTTTTGTTAACTTTAAAAATAGAGAAGAACTTTCGCTTATGTTCATAAGATTTCAATAAAGAACTGTAACGCTTCCATCGTAAACCCTCCTTGTGGATCACGACCCGCATAGCCACTTGCTATAGCGGTAAGAATTGAGCACTTGCACATATCCTTTCTTAAGTTCTATAATCTCGTATTTTTTGTGCAGGTCAGCCTCAATCAGAAGCATAACGGGGTCACGAGTCGAAACTCAACACATGGCCCCACCAGAAGGTCACAGAAACATGGTTTTGCTGCGTTTTCGCGGCCCTTCTGGGGCCGCGCGTGCCGCTCCAGGTTGTGCAGCCTCCTGCTGCACACCACTCCTTGTACTTCCTGTCGCTTTTTCTGAATCTGCTCATAGATTTGACAGATAGAATTCCCAAAGTCAATGGTTATATTTAGGCTCTAAAAATTACCAAATAAATGGGATTTTTTGGCTTCTTCATTTCATGCCATGGACTTTGAAACATACAAGAGAGGTATTATTAACAAAATTTAATATTGAATAAATGTGAAGATGTGGTATGAAATATGCGATTTTAGAGACTAATCTGTAATCCCAACGACCAGTCGACCTCCCGGTCGACCGACATGTCAATTTTGACCTAACCTGAGCCCCAACGGCTATATTTGGAACCCTATAAATATGAGTTCCCTTAGCCAATTTTTTACAGATTTTCAAGAGCAAATTTTTTTCATCTTCTCAAGTGTTTTAATAAGTTTTCAAAAAAAATTTTGTGCCAAAACTCTCATCTTTTATTGTTTTAAAGTTTTTTGGAAAATCAAAGAAAAATAATCCTTTGGGAATCTATTTTGCTCTTCATTATTCATATTTATCAATAAGTTTTTCCCAAATTTTTTCTTTGTTTTTTTTCAAACACAACTTACATACTTGAGCTATTCATCTTAAATCTATCCTCTATGATCTTGTATTGTCAGAAAATTTGTTTGTGATCTTTTGAGATCACTAAGTTGTTGTAATCGTTGGATCACCAAGTTGTATTTCTTTTCTTTGCTTTGTGCCTACCCCTTGTGTAGAGGTGTGAGAGAGAGTTAGAGTTGTGTACTTCTGGTGTGTAAGTTGTAATTACTCAGTGGAGGTCCCTTTGTGGGAAAAGGACATAGTGGAAATCTTTTGTGTGAAGGCGGGGATGTAGAGCAGTGGCTCGAACCTTGAATCATATCCATGTGTTTGCGATTGATCTTCTATCTCTTAACTCTTTTCTCTTATATCTTGTATTGCTTTACTTACTTATATTCATATGCTTGATATTATTTGTGTACCCACACTTGTATTTAATCAACAGAGCTATCGAAGTACCTCAACTCTTAATGTAGAGGAATCGTGAGGAGAAGTTCAAGAGCCCTTCACGGGAAATTTGAACTCACTCTTGGTTACATGCTGTATATTTGCAATTAAGCTTTTAATTTAACATTATTTGACCTAGATTAGCACTACACCTATTCACCCCCCTAAGTGTACTTTCAGTTTATTCATTGCAAATTCGTCTATGAGATTTGGTCACACTTAGTTGTTATGCATCTCTTGTATTCCAAATATGAAAATTTTGATATGAATGAAGAAGAATCAATTGATGACATAATTACAAAGTTTACTGAAATCACAAATGGTCTTGCTTCTTTAGGTGATGGAATAGACAATGACCTAAAGGTGAGAAAAGTCATTCGAACTCTTCCACCATAATGGGAAGTGAAAGCTACAACAATGAAGAAGCTCAATGACAATGGAGCTTATTGGTCTTATTGGTAATCTCAAGACCCATGAGACGGAGAGAAAAGCAAGAGAAGAGAAAACTCCACAAAAGAAGAAGATGCTAGCCTTCAAGTCCACTCCTACCATTTCCAATGAAGATGATGAAGAAGAAGAAGAAGACGAAGATCTTTCCCTCCTTGTTAATGTTGGCCCAGAGGCCCTTCACTCTAGTTTTGATGATTATTAATTCATGTAGTTATAATTTACTAATAATTTTGTGTTTAAAAATTTCAATGATTGACCAAGATATTAGTAGGTTTTTGGCTTCAACAAAGGAGTTTTAGAGCTAACACATGTAGATTCAAGAGCTCGCGCATTAAGATCGCATCTAGCACTCGGTTGGAGTCAAGCTCGTTGGATCGCATTTGGATCGAGTCGGCTTGGAGACAAGAAGACTTCAGTTTGTGTTTAGTTTAGTTATTTAGATCTTGTGTAAAGATTAGATAGTGTTGATATGCTCAAGTTCACACACAAATTTAAAGTTTATTGGTTTTAGTTTTCGGTTTAACCGATTTTGGTTTTCAAGTCAAAAACATAAATATATATCTTATATGTATATTGGATTGTATCCATATACAATATGCTTCAAATTTCTTTCAATATCATGTTTTTGTATTTACATGAGTTTTGGAGAAAACGATTTTCCATTTCAAAGTTTGGTTTTTGAAAAATACGATTTTTGTTTAAAGACCAAATTTCTATATCACAAAATGGTTCAAATAGTTTGTAATATGTGTTGAATTTTAATTACACATATTTGTATTTCAAAGATCTTATAAGAACTTATTTTTGTGGAATTTATATGATTTTATGGGATTTAATTGAAGTTAAAAAGACAAGTTTTCAATACCCAAAATCCCACCCATACTGCTCTGGCGGTCGACCAGATGGTCGATCGGACTAAGATTTGGTCGACCGGACTGGTCGACCGATGTGCACGAAGACGTGCACATGGCCAGCCAAATCGACCAGTCGAGCGCGCGGTCGACCGACTAAAAGCACCCCACTCTCGGGTGGGGACCGGTCGACCGGGCGGTCGACCGTTGGCTGAGGCCGGTCGACTGGACGGTCGACCAGAAGCACAATGGTCATAAATATGACCGTTGCGCCGGTCGACCGGGCGGTTGACCGAAAGGTCATTTCTGACCTTTCCTAGCTGCCAACGGTCAGATTTTTGAGAGGCTATAAATATGCCTTCTCTTAAGTTGTTTTGAACAAGTTTTTAGAGAGTAAAAAATCCCATCTTTACAAGTGTTTAACAGCAAGTTTTTAAAAGAGTTTTTGTGCCAAAAGATTTTATCTTTATTTGTTTTAAAGTATTGGAAAATGCAAAGAAAAGAGAGGCTTTTGGGAATTGGTCTTAATCTTGATTTCAATATCTATTTGGAGATTTCCCAAGTGTTTTTCTTTATTCCAAACACTTTATTTTCTCACACTTGAGCTATCATATCTATCCTATATATAGGATCTTATTTTTGGTGAGAAAATTAGTTTGGGGTCGTTGAGATCACCAAGAGTTGTAAACCTTCTTTTATTTGGGTTTGTTGTTATCCCTTTTGTGTAGATGTGATTGTGGAGGTTGTGTTGGTATTCCTCTAAGTGTAGAGGTGATTGAGGTTGTTATTTGGCCAAGTGCCTTATCCCTATAAGTGTAGAGGTGATTGTTTTTGGCTTAGTGCCTTGTCCCTCTAGTGAGAGGTGATTGTGTTGGCTTTGTGCCTATCTCTCTATTGAGAGGTTGATCTTGTGTGGCTTAGTGCCTTGCCTCTCTTGTAGAGGTTGTAGTTGTTTAGAGAGGAGTTGTATACTTCAAGTTTGTATTACATAAATTCTCAGTGGAGGTTCTCTGTATGGGAAGTCCTGTGTGGACGATATAGCGAAAATCCTTCTATGTTAAAGCGGGAACGTAGAGCAGTGGCTCGAACCTCGAAACATATCTTGGTATTTACGTTTGATCCACTATCTCTTAACTCTCTCTCTCTCTTTTATCTTGTATTGATTCATATTGCTCATATCTTATATGCTTGGTATTGTTTGTGTGCCTCACTTGTATTGAAAAAAGAAAGCTTTACATAGCACCTCAACTCTTATTTAGAGGAATTTAGATGAGATAGTCTGGAGCCCTTCACCGGGAATTCGGCTACACTCTTTGGTTATACTAAGTGTATTGCAATTTAGCTTTAATTCTGCATCATTTGTCATTAGATTAGCCATACACCTATTCACCCACCCTCTAGGTGTACTTACAGTTAAGAATGTAAGGAGGATGTACACTATGGCCAAAGTCAACAACCGAAGAAGATAAGTAAGGAGGACAAGGAGATTGTTTGCTACAATTATTGAAAACCCAGAAATGTCATTGCCGAATGCCCGGAGAACAAATCCAAGCCTACAACCTTCAAGAAATCATATAAGAAGACAGCTTTAAACGCAACATGGAACTCAGAATCCGAAGAGGAGGTTAATACATCTCATGTGTGTCTCATGGCAAATGAGAACACACCCAAGGTAACATTTGGATCTCATCTTGATGAATGTAAACTTTCTATGGATGAATTGGGTGAAGCTTTTAAAGACTTATCTAACAACTATGATTTTCTCAAAAAGAAATATTTGAAAATGAAAAAAGAAAATGAACTTCTCCAAAATCAAATAGTAACACTTTCCAAAGAAAAAGAGGTTTTATCTTTCACTTTAAAACACACAAAAAGATTTTGATGCTCACAAAATTTCTTGTAAGGCTAAATTCTTGTGATTGATGAAAATGAGATTTTTCAGTCTAAAAAATATAATTAATACTTTAATCAATATTTTAAAAAAGTGAATTTGATAAAACTAGATTAGAGGCTATGTTTCCAAAGAGGCAAACTCAAAGGAAACCTCATATTTCACGTGTTTCACATGCTCACACACAATCTCATTCACATCATGCCACATACACTAAACATGATCATGTTTCACATGCTCATCATGTACATACACATCATGCATTTCTTTATGGTAAGGTGTTTACATGCACCTATTGTGGCCGAAAAGGTCACTTGGCCAAGTTTTGTTATGATCGCATAAATAATTCAAATGATTATGTTTGGGTTCAAAAAACTAACACTTTAGGACCCAAGAGAATTTGGGTACCAAAATCAACAAATTTATTGCTTAATATAGGTATGCACCAAGGCTTCAAAATATAGGGAGAGGCGATACCTTGATAATGGTTGCTCAAGGCACATGACTTGGGATATCCACAACTTTGCAGTGCTATCAAGGTATTATGAAGGTGGCACCATCACCTTTGGGGATGATTCAAAGAGCAAAATCGTTGGTATAGGTGTCAAGATTGGCTTATCTCCTTTAATTGATAATATTGTTTTGGTTGAAAGTCTTAAGCATAATCTTTTAAGCATTAGCCAACTTTATGATAGAAGTTTCAAAACTGTTTTTGATAATTTCTCTTGTGAGATTTTGGATAAGAAAACGAATATTCGTGTTCTTTTCGGATAAGAAAACAAATACTCGTGTTCTTTTCAGTTTTCATAAAAATAATGTTTTTATGATTGACATGCTTAATTTAGATTGCAATACCACTTGTTTGAATGTTTTTAATGAAGATTTTTAGTTCTGACATAGGAGACTAGGTCACGTTCATTTGACCACTTATCCCAAATTAATTCTAAAGATTTGGTAAAAGGTATTCCTTTTTTGAAGTTTAAAAAGAACCGTATTTGTGATGCGTGCCAACTTGGGAAACAAACCAAGTCTTTTTCAAAACAATCAAGATATCATGATAACTAGACCTTTAAAGTTAATCCACATGCATTAATTTTGCCGAACTAAAATCAAAAGTAAGTGGTAATCGTTTTATTTTTATTTTAGTTGATGATTTCTCTAAATTTACATGGGTTTTATTTTTAGAATATAAAGATGAAGTTTTTCGCATTTTCATGTTTTTAGAAAAAAGGGTTAAAAAAGAAAAAGATTTTCTGATTTTACGTATAAGGAGTGATAGAGGTGGTGAATTCATCAACCATTATTATATCACTTATTGTGAAAAAATAAAATTAAATATGAATTATCTTATTCTAGAACTCCACAACAAAATAGAGTCGTTGAAAGAAAGAATCATACTCTTTAAGAAATTACTAAAATAATGATTATTGAATACGGACTCCCTCATTATTTATGGGCCGAGGCCGTAAACAAAATCGAATTTATTTTTGTAAAAATTCAAATAAAACTCCTTTTGAGATTTACTATTTGAGAAAACTAAATGTTTTCTATTTTAAAATCTTTGGTTGTAAATGTTTTGTTTTGAATACGAAAGGTAATTTAGGCAAGTTTGATCCAAAATCTTTTGAGGCTATTTTTGTTGGATACTCAAATATTAGTAAAGCTTATAGAGTTTTCAATAGGTCAATCTTGACTATTGAAGAGTCTTACATGTTAAGTTTGAGGAATCTAACTCTCTTATGAAGAATATTGTAGAATTGATTCTTTAGGTGAAGATTTTGAAAATATTTCTATGAAAGATTCACTGGCACAAGACGAAGAGGAAAAGCCTAAGGATGATACAAATGGAGAATTTTAAGATGTTGAAGTGGAGCCAACACAACTACTTCTAAAGGATTGGAGATATGCTACAAGCCATCTCAAGGACCTCATTATTGGTGATGCATCTAAAGGGGTAACTACTCGCTCCAAACTTCATAATATTTGTAGCCATTTTGCATTCACATCTCATATTGAGCTTAAAAACATCCTCGAAGCCGAGGGCGACTCATATTAGTTGCTTGCCATACAAGAAGAGCTCAATCAATTTGAGTGCAACCAAGTTTGACATCTTTTTCCTAGACCCCATGGTAGGCCAACCATTGGTACTAAATGGATTTTTTAGAATAAGTTGGATTAATCGGGAAATGTTATTAGTAATAAAGCTAGGTTAGTGGCTAAAGGTTGCACCCAAATCGAAGGAATTGATTTTGAGAAAACTTTTACACGTAGCATGGCTGAGACCATACAGATGACACTTGCTTTTACTTCTTTTAAAGATTTTAAGTTTTTTCAAATGGATGTTAAAAGTGCATTTTTGAATGATTTTATTAAAGAGGAGACGTATGTTGAACAACCCTCGGGTTTGTTAATCTTACAGGCTTTATATGGTTTAAAACAAGTTCGAAGAGTTTGGTATGAAAGATTGAGTATTTTTCTTATTTTAAATGCTTTTGTTAAAGCAAAGTTGATACTATCTTGTTTACAAAGCATGTAGATTATGATTTCTTAATAGTGCAAGTGTATGTTGATGATATCATTTTTAGATCTACTAATGAAAATCTTTGTAAGGATATTGAATCATGCATAAAGAAAGAATTTGAAATGAATATGATGGAGGAGCTCAACTATTTTCTTAGACTCCAAATCAAGAAAAAGGGTGATGAGATCTTCATTAATCAAGCAAGTATACAAGAGAACATGTAGCACCCCTATCCCACGATACGGAGATGCTACTGCGATGTACATACGTAGGGCGATGGTACCATCACGTATATACGCTAAGCATCAGAACAACACAGGAATCAGAGTGCAAAAATACGTGACAATATACATCCCAACACAAAAGTACAAGTACTCAGTCATCACAGATTGTGACATAACATTACATAAATATTACATCACCAGGTAGTACAAAAGTAGAACGTACTGGGTACAAAAGATAAGGACTCACGAGCTAGAAGAGGGAATCTCGTGAGCGGGGAAGACGGGATGAAGCTACGGCTGATCCGCCTGCTCCTCGAAGAAAGCCTGGTCCTCAGCTGATGGGTCCACCTCAGTCCAAGCTGCAAGATCTGGACATACAAATCCAGAGTTGTTAGTGGGCAACCCAGCGAGTGCAAGAACCCAAATGGTAAGTATAAACAAAAGTGAGTGCATCAGGTCAAGTATTATATAACCAAAATTACTAAGCATGAAATAACCACAATAAATAGTGAAATATGAAAATGACATTAAAATTTATGTGACATGAAATAAAAGCAAATGTAGCAGGTCAAATGTCATGTAACCAAATTAGCAAGCATGGAGTAACTACAATAGATAATAAATATGGAAATGACAATAAAATTCATCTAGCATGAAGTCAATTATCAAGTTATTATTAAGACTCGTTCAATTTGTATATTTTGGTATATGGCCCGTACCATATACTTTCGCATACAAGTTGAGCGAGGTTGGTTATTGAAAATTGATGGGAATGACGAATCATGTTTAAAGTGGGTCCTGTGCATGTCCAGGACAACGGTCCAGGAGTATCCGGTACTGAAACGGAACGTACCGCTAGGTACCGGGACTTACTATATGCCCGTGGGACTTAGTATACGCCAGAACAGGAATAGAGTGTCACCGCTTTCGAAAGGAATACATCCCAAGGATTACGGCACACATAGTAGGCAGGCAGGGGGGTTGGGGTGCCAATACACCCCACGGAAGCGCCTGGTGGCCTCCAGGTCGAATTCCAGGAATTAGTCGTATAACATTTGTATGGCCACCATAAACACAGAAGCTATATCGGTGCCCATCAATTTCCCCCGTCCCTGTGTAAATTGTTTAATTATTACAGATTGTCTAATGATAATGTCCAATATCCATGGTTATCCTATTACGGGGGTCAACAGGAGTACAATATCAGGAGTATAATGTCAGGAGTCTCTCTATTTCAGGGGTTCAAGTATACAAGAGTTCAGGAGCACAGGAGTATCAAATATCTGGTAATAATATAATAATCATACCAAGTCCCCGTAAAAGTGATAGTCATGAATATACAATATAATACAGGTATTAGGGGTAATAGTATCCAGTCAGGTGGCATAATATCAGGTCAATGTGCTTGTACCATATGAAAGCGTGTCAAGTGAGTGTTAGCATGTGTCATAATATCAGGTGTCAGGACATCAAGTGTCGTGGATCTGGTGTCCTGTGAGAATACAGAATACAACATCATATATTAACTATAGCGATGTATCAAGTACTGAAAGCCAGAGTAACAAATGTTAGACATGAAACGGCATTGACAAGATATCCACATAGCATGCAAGAAACACTTGAATAGCAGTTACTAAACATGATAATAAAGCACTCGCCTAAAAATCGGAACGCAATACCGGGTAAATCTGAGAAGTCCGCTGACACGTACGAGCATGCTCCTAACCCATATATATTAATATATATATATATTATAAATATTAGAGAGAGTATGAGAGAGGGGAGAGAGGGGGGAGAGAGAGTTGTAGGAGGAGAGAGAGAAAATGTGTAGGGTATGTTAAAAAGAGGAAAAATATAAGGAATTAAAGGGGAGAAGTATGATGGAAATTATGGAGAAGTAATTAAGGGATAAAGGGGAGGGTATTTAGGGAAAGTAAATAAAAAGAGGCATTTATGGAAAGGAGGAAAAGAAAGAAAGAAAGAAAGAAAGAAAGAAGAAAGAAAGAAAGGAGGAGGGAGAAGGTGGCTGGCCGGCCACCCGCCGACAGCCCTGGGGTGGCGGGGGGCGCGCCTGGCCCCGGGAAGGATGGATGGAGTTTGGGTTTTGGTATTTTGTTATTGTATTTGGTGGTATAATAAAGCACTCGCCTAAAAATCGGAACGCAATACCGGGTAAATCTGAGAAGTCCGCTAACACGTGTGAGCATGCTCCTAACCCATATATATTAAAATATATATATTATAAATATTAGAGAGAGAATGAGAAAGGGGAGAGAGGAGAGAGAGAGTTGTGGAGGAGAGAGAAAATGTGTAGGGTATGTTAAAAGAGGGAAATATAAGGAATTAAAGGGAAGGAGTATGATGGAAATTATGGAGAAGTAATTAGGGGATGAAGGGGAGGGTATTTAGGGAAAGTAAATAAAAAGAGGTATTTATGGAAAGGAGGAAAAGAAAGAAAGAAAGAAAGAAGAAGAAAGAAAGAAAGAAAGAGGGGGGAAGGTGGCTAGCCGGCCACCCGCCGACGGCCCTGGGGTGGCGGGGATCGTGCCTGCCCCGGGAAGGATGGATGGAGTTTGGGTTTTGGTATTTTATTGTTGTATTTGGTTGTGCTGGTTGTAGTGGTTGTTGGAGGTGGTGAAGAGTTGGAGGAGGAGGAGGAGATGATAATGATGGGGTGGTTGGAGTGGAGGAAGTGGTGGAATTGGTGGTGAATTTTGGAGAAGAAGAGGAGAGGAAGTGATGAGTTATGTTGAAATTGAAGAAGGTGGGTTGTTGGTTGAAGGTAAAGGAGGTGGAGGAGAGGAGAGGGGGTGGGGGGAGGTGGCGCCGGCGGCTAGGGGGCGACAACGACGGTGGTGATGGTGGAGGCGGCAGCGGTGATGTGGGAAGTTGGGTGAAGTTGTTGGAGTTGGAAAATTGAAATGGAGAAGATAAGGAATGAGAAGGGGAGAAGGGAAAGAAATTAAAAGGGAGAAGTGAGAGGGAAATGGGAGGGGATGGGGGAGGGATGGGCTGCTGTTGCAGCCCATCCTGCCTCTGCTGCTGCTGCAGGCGGCTACAGGAGATGGGGGGGTGTGCAAGGCATGGGGAAGGTAAGGGGGAAGAAAAGAAAAGAAAGAAAAGTAGAAAAAATAAAGGGAAAGAAAAGAAATAGTAAAAAATATAAATAAATATATTATTAAATAATCAAATTAATAGAATATTCTGGAAGCATAAAGTAGAGGAGTGGAGAAGGAAAAAGCAAGAAAAGAAAAGAACGGTAAATAATATTATATTTTATAGGGCAAAATTTGACTGTTTTAGAAACGTTCTGAAAAATTCTCAAAAATAGTAAATATTATTTTAAGATGTCTGATGAAATTGGATTTGAGAAACTCAATTTAGTTTTTAAATTAAAAATCCTGAAATCTTCCAGCGATACAGGCCGACATCAGAATAGGTCAAATTTTGATAAATTTAGAAAAATTCCAAAAAATGTATCTATATAGAATATGAAATTCTAAGAAGTAATATGAAAGCCGTTTCTAAAAATTTAGTTCCATTTAAAAACTAAAAATTCGGGAATCGGTAAGCGATGTCTGTAGGCTGTCTAAAAATCATTAGAAGACAAGCTATTAAAAGAGGCAGAGTTTCAAGTTCTGGACGCAGGACTGATGAGGGCCAGCCGCGTCTCAGCATCAAGGCGCGTGGGCTCGACACCCGCGTCTCAACATCGAGGCGCGTGGGCTCGACACCCGCGTCTCAACATCGAGGCGCGTGGGCTCGACACCCGCGTCTCAACATCGAGGCGCGTGGGCTCGACACCCGCGTCTCACCCTCCAGGCGCGTGGGCTCGACACCCGCGTCTCAGCATCGAGGCGCGTGGGCTCGACACCCGCGTCTCAGCATCAAGGCGCGTGGGCTCGACACCCGCGTCTCAGCACCAAGGCGCAGGGTCCAAGGCCCACGTCTCGGTTATAACCGCCCTGGTTATGGGGCCACTCACCGCCCACATAGCGGGGAGGTCAGCCCCTCATTGTGGAGCGTTTTTAGGGGGCACGTTCACCCCTGAAACCTCTATAAATAGCCCCGTCGCAATGAAAGGGGGACAGAACAGACAAGAATGCACAAAAAGAAAAAAAGAGGACAGAGACAGGAGAAAGAGAGCTCAACTCTTCAGCAAGCTCGCTGCGTACGAGTTACCCTTTGCCTACCTCCTCTTTGAGAGTTTTGGTAGACAGAGCTGTGTTACTCCTTCTACCAGCCAAAGAGAAGATCTCTGACGATCCCGACGGTCATCTGGTCAACGAAGAACAAGACTCACTCTCCACCGCCACACGAAGAACCCAGCCTTAAACAAAAGGAGGATTCAAGATTCAACATCCTCCCTCCCTTGTAATTGGAAGGAAGATAGTTTTTGTTGTAATTTTTCATCTGATTCAAGGAAATTTTACAGCGAACTCTTTGATTTCTTTTCCGGCGCATACAAGAGATGGCGACTCCGCTGGGGACTACATTTGTCACTGATGAGCAAATCGTGGCGCAAGATGACGTCCTTCATAAGGGAAAGATGGTCGAATCGCTTGTTGTCCAGTTCGACCAGGCAAAGTACGAAGAGTTTCTCTCTTCCGGCTCTAAGAGCCCCAGGACCCGCGTCTGCCGCAGGGTCTCGACGGGGAATGCCCCCGAAGCCCGCTCTGAGGTTCTCTCGGGCGCTGCTGCTGCCAACTGTGCCCAGCAAGATACACGCGCCAACGCCTCTCAGAAGGCCCGAGTGGTCCCAGGCACAACTGCCGTTGCGACCAACCGCGCAGCACTGAACACATGCGTCAATGTCTCTCAGGAGACCCGCGTGGTCAAAATCTCTGGGGTCCAGCATCAGGTCGTCGTTGGTCTCTCTCCACCTCCATGACGCAACCAAAACGCTGAGCGTCGACAGAGGAGGCGTGCGCGTCAGCTACAAGTTGGAACCTCTGGTTGTCCGACTGAGGCTGGACGCGACATACAATCTGGCGCCTTGCCTGCGCCACGTCCAGCACGTGAAGTCCGCGTTTGGCGGCCCAAACGCGAGACTCCTCAAGCTAGGTCCTCTGAAGACCAACTCACCAAACGCCTAGGCGAAGCCTCTGCGCCCCGTCAAGCACGAGAGGCACACGTCCATAAGCGTGGGGCCCACCAGCCCATCCTCTCTCAAACGTCTCTACCCCGACGCACCGAGCGGCAGCGCGCCAATCGTGTCTCGTCCCAACAGAGACGCCAGACGCGCGTTTTACAGTCACGGCGCGAAAATCGCATCCCTGAAGCCTGCATCCAGGTTATACAGCACATGGATGCCTCCTGTCTTCGACGTTGCGAGGCTAGTCTCTTCGATCCCCCTCCCGTGGATTTGAGGGATTACTTGATGAAGAAAAGAAGTGCCAATCAGGTCACTTCATCATGTTGCTGCCAACGGCTCATCTCTATGCTCTCTGAGTGCCGTTGTGGTTCAGGTGTGCACCAGCAGTCTTTAGTTAGACAGCTGACCCTGATTCCCCCGTCAGCCAAAAGAAGGCGCTCCCACAGAAGGAGAACCTTCTCTGACATTGAGTACCTGGAGCTCACTGCGAATATGACGAGCAGGAGCAAGGGAAAATAACTTGCAGTCAGCTCGGATGAGTCTGACTCTGAACCGGAAGGGGTGTATTGACACACTCGCACCCGGACTGGGGCCATTCCCCCGATTGATTATAATGCCTTAGCCCATGGCATTAAGTGAATGATTCTCACTCCGCCGTAGCAGAATCACGGGCTTCAAACTCTTTCGTTGAGAAGGAGGCCTCCGCCTACATGATAGGCACTCCTGAGGAAACGGCTAGACGTTTAGAACAAATCCAGAAGGCACAAATGGATATGACTCTTTCTCAGCAGGAATCTATCGACTCCCTCAAGCAGATGCTTGCACAGTTGCTCGAAGACAGGAGGAAATCTCCTCCTAAAAAGACGAAGGGCAAAGGGAAAAAGGGAGAAAGCTCATCTTCCGAACCTTCTGAGGAGAGGCCGCGATCTACTTCTAGTTCGTCCAAATCCTCGTCGCAAGTAAAAGGCGACCAAGACCAGGGAAAGGCTCATGCTAAAAGAATGAGTCAATTGGAGCAACGCCTCGAGGCCCTTACCAACCGTAAAGGCCTCCAAGAAGCTGGAGTGGTCCGGCCCTATCCTGCTGAATGGGACTTGGTTCCATACCCGTCCAAGTTCAAGGCTCCAACCCTTCAAGCATTCGATGGGAAAGGGTCACCCAACCAACACATCTATTACTTTAAATCCCAAACCGGGAATGTAGTAGATAACGATGCTATCCTGGCTCGTCTGTTCATCGGCACCCTAAAAGGGCTGGCCTTTGAATGGTTCATGAAGCTCCCAGAAGGTTCTATCAAGAACTGGGGCGATTTGGAGAAGCTTTTCTTAACACGCTTCTTCGAGGATGACTCGGAAGTCACGATGCCCACCCTTTTAGCTACTAAACAGCGAAAGGGAGAGTCCGTCAAGTCTTTCGTAGAAAGATTTCAAAACGTGGCACTCCGATGCCAAGCGGCATGACCCAGGTCACTCTGGTGGAAACATGCCGCCACAATCTCCAAACCTCACTCCTTGCTCAAATAGGAGTTGCTGAAAGCCGCACCTGGAAGGAATTAGTCCAACAAGGTGAACAGGCTGAGGAGATTATCGCCCACGTCAGAGCGGAGGAAGGTAAGCCACGGCCAGAGAGGTTAACCAGGCGTGCGCCAGACACATCCCTCCAGACAAAGCGGAAGGATAATTTGGCAACGGAGACCAAATCTCCCGCCAAACCTCAATCAGGCAAGGCGAGTGGCTCTTCAAGCCAGCCACGCGCCAACAAGCAATATTCCTTCAAGGAGGAACATGTCGATTCACTCTTTAAACTACTCAACAAGAGCAACCGACTGAAGCTCCTGAAGCTAGGCGCCCCGAGGAAGTCGGCAAGACCGACAATCCCACCTATTGCTTGTACCACAGGATGCTGGGGCACCCTACCAAAAGCTGCTACGTCTTCAAGGAAATCCTTCAAGCTCTGATTGACGCGAAGGTGTTAAAGCTCCGACCAGAGGAGAAGAAGGTGACGGCCAACATGACGTCGGTTCTCCAGTTCGGAAAGCAACCCCCAACACCGTCGAGAGTGATACCTGTTCCAAAGGAGAACTAAGAGTGGTTAACGCAGACCCTCATCAGCAGCAAGAGAAAGGCTTGGTACCCGTCCCTGCACCTCAAGGGGAAATCATGTGGGTCCACCCTGACCTTGTCAATGAACAGCAATGGACTACTGTGACCAACAGGAAATCCAAAGGCAAGGCAAAGGCTTCATCTTGCAACGTGGTGTGTGCCTCCTCTCGAGAAGCCGAGACTGATGTTCCCTCGTTAACCGACTCAGAGGAGGAAACAATAGTCTTGGCTGCAGAGCCCGACCAACCGATGGCGGGAACCCGTTCGGGACAGCCGTACTTGAAGCAGTATGGCAAGATGGCGGTAACTCCTCCAGCTGTAGAGCCAACCAAACCCTCCACAAAACAACTTGTGGAGAAACAGAAAGAAACTCGGTTTTCTCGAGTTCTTTCAAAAGATGTAGCGGAAGGATCCACGACACCTTACCGCTTTGATGTCCTGGCTCAACTAGCCAACATCCCGGCACGGATTACCCTGTATGAGCTTCTTAGGCTGTTGAAGTCAACTAGAGAAACTCTACAAGAAGCTCTGGCAAATGCTGAGGTCTTCATGACCCAGGCGCCGAAGGAGGAAGATGTAGAGGATTGCCTCCATACCTCCCCAAATGCCCCCTGCATCACCTTCACGGCAGAAGATATGCAAGTTAAAGGGAAGCATGATCGACCCCTGTACTTCACAGGGTATATTGGATCATCCGAAGTAAACCGTATTCAGGTAGATCCAGGGTCCGCGTTGAGCATCATGCCTCGCCGGGTCATGCAACATCTGGGCATTCCTACTCATCGTTTGAGCCCTACCCAGACGACTATCTATGGGTTCAATGCCAACACAACCCATCCGATGGGAAGATCAAGCTCAAATGCCAGATTGGAAGCCTCAAGTCGGAAGTGACATGCTACGTCATCGATGCTGACACTTCCTACAACCTACTGTTGGGACGACCATGGATTCATCGCAACTCCATCGTTCCCTCCACCCTCCACCAAGTCATGAAATACATTGACGAGAGTGGAAAGATTCAAACGTTGATCACCGAAAGGTATCCATTTAAAGGGGTCGAAAATTATTTCACGGATTCCCTCCTATATCAGGATCCTGTGGAGACAAATGAAACCCCGCAACCAGAGGAGCCAGACTCTGGTAATGAGGCTGATACTGAGCCTGAAAAAGAAGAGTGCCTGTGGGAGGTAGAACCACTTGTAAAGAGCATTGATAAGCTCGATGTTGATAATACCACCGACGATGTAGGCGGTTGGTACATTAATGAAGAATTAGATTTGGCGTATTTTTCTGTGTCTACTTCTGATTCAATACCGTCAGATACTAGCACTGATGTAGATGCCGACCAGAATGTAGATGATGACCTCTGGTCGGCAATGGATGCTTTGACATCGTTGCATGTACCAGTAAATCATCCTTCGGGACATACCAAGATAATGGTAATGCGCAAGAATCTATATTTATGGTTCCAGCCAGACGGAAAGGCCAAAAACCAATTCTTTTTGGGCGAATCTCGTCTGAACCAACGCCCCGCGAAGAATCGGAAGACGAGGAGGAATCCCCTCAGTTCGGTCATTATGAACCAAAACGCTCAAAATGATGAAGTACATGGGGTACGATCTAACTAACAGACCCGGGTTGAACTTCGGCAAAGGAAGGAGAACGCTACTTCGATCCTTTGTGCCGAAAGGGAAAGCCCCCGATTATTATCATCGGACGCGCCGGGGGTTGGGCTATGTATCGACTCCGACCCATCAGCCTCTGATTCTGGAGGGCCATCAGGTCATAATTACTCTTCAGGCACGTCATCGTGGGAGTTGGATGTCAGTGTCGGCAACATCTTTAGAGAACTTTCAGTAAACATGGTTTCAACAAGCCACCTGGAAGACGGAGATGAAGAAATGATCCAATCTGATACAGATCCTTGGATCAAGCATTTAAATACTCTTTGGGATACCCGCTTTGAACAGCGCGAGCCACCCACAGAGGACAAGGTTGTTCAAGTCAATCTAGGAGATGAGGCCAATCCTAAGCCCATCTTCATAAGTGACGGCCTGTCACCTTCGGAGAGGAAGGGTCTAATATCTCTTGTACAAGAGTATATAGACGTCTTTGCCTGGAATTACGAGGACATGCCTGGACTTGATCCTCAAGTGGCTATGCACCGCCTCAACATCAATCCGGACGCAAAACCTGTCAAACAACAGCAGCGACGGTTCCGTCCAGAAATAATGGAGGCAATTCAATCAGAAGTCAGAAAACTTATTGATTCTGGCTTCATCTGGGAAGAACAACATTCCGACTGGGTAGCCAACATTGTCCCAGTTGCCAAGAAGAATGGGAAGATCCGGATCTGTATCGACTTCCGTGATCTAAACGAGGCTTGCCCTAAAGACGAATTCCCACTGCCAATCACAGATGTCATGATTGACAATACTTGTGGATTAGAACGAATGTCCTTCATGGATGGATTCTCAGGATACAATCAAATTAAAATGTATCCTGATGACGAAAAGCATACCTCCTTTAGGACACCTCTAGGGGTATATTGCTACACCCGTCATGCCCTTCGGACTGAAAAATGCAGGGGCAACATATCAAAGGCCATGAATGCCATTTTCCATCAGCAAATACGCAAAACGGTGGAGTGTTATGTTGACGACATCGCGGTAAAAAGCCGCACTAAAGGTGATCACATATCTGACCTGAAGGTTGTCTTTGATATCATGCGGGCTCATCAATTGAAGATGAATCCCACCAAGTCCTTCCTGGGGGTGGCCAGTGGCAAATTCCTCGGATTTGTTGTAACTTCCACAGGAATCCATTTGGACCCGAAAAGATCCGCGCTATCCAGGAGATGCAACCTCCGAGAAATCTCAAGGAACTCAGGGGATTGCAAGGACGATTGGCGTACATCCGCAGGTTCATCTCAAACCTTTCCGGAAGATGCCAACCCTTCGCTAAGCTGATGAAGAAGGGTGTCTCGTTCATCTAGGACGACACTTGTAAACAAGCATTTGAGGAAATCAAGCAATACCTCACTCAACCACCAGTCCTTGCAGCTCCGATATCCGGAAAGCCTTTCCTGGTATACGTTCGAGCAATGGATCATTCTTTGGGAGCTCTACTAGCTCAGAATGATGATCAAGGACGAGAACAAGCAATCTACTATTTGAGTAGAACAATGATCGGAGCCGAACATCGGTACAACCCGATCGAGAAGGAATGTTTGGCATTAGTGTTCGCCATTCAGAAAATGCGACACTATTTGGTAGGCCAAACTATAAAAGTCATATCAAAAGTTAACCCCCTGAGGTTACTTATGACTAAGCCTTCATCATTGAACGGCCGGCTGGCAAAATGGGCCATATTGCTATCCCAATATGAGATGCACTTTTTACCACAAAAGGCTATTAAGGGTCAAGTGGTGGCGGATTTCCTGGCTGAGCACCCAGATCCGAGGGCAGCCAAAGTCTACGAGGATCTCCCAGATGAACTCGCTGAAGTCTGCCTAACTCAGACATCGTTCGAAAGTCAAGTATGGCAACTCTTCTTGACGGTGCATCCAGAACAAGCCCAAAAGGACACATCGTAGCGGGGGTAGGAGTAGTACTCGTCTCGCCACAGAACTATGTGATTCCTCGAGCTGTCTCGCTAACTGAGCCTTGCTCCAACAATGTAGCAGAGTACAACGCTCTCCTGATTGGGATGCAACTCGCCGATGAGATTGGTGTTAAAAATCTCGAGGCATACGGTGACTCCAAACTCATTGTTAGCCAAGTTCGCGGGGAGTACGAAGTCAGACATGAAGACCTAGTACCCTATCACTCCACAACTATCCACATGGCCGAGAGGTTCACAAACTTCTACATCGATCATGTACCGCGCAGGCAAAATGCGCATGCAGATGCACTGGCGTCCCTCGTGGCCTCCTTAGCTCTTCCAGCTGGAGCAATGGAGAAGGTATTCGTCTACAGCCACGACCTGTATTGCCCGAGAATTGCCCTCGAAAACTATCAAGAGTCAAAGGGAGAGTATCAAGGCAAAGAAGCGCTGGAATTGTCAACCGGGCCAGAGCTTAAAGACTGGCGGTTCCCCTATATCGACTATGTTTTGTATGGCATCCTGCCTGAGGACGCCAAGGAAGCGGCTGCCATTCGAAGGAAAGCCCCTAAATTTTACTACAATGCGATTACACGAATATTGTATCGTCGATCGCATGACGGGGTCTTACTCCGGTGCCTCTCACCAAAGGAGGCCCAAGAGGTATTGAAAGAAGCCCACGATGGTATGTGTGGAGCCCATCAACCTGGCCCAAAACTGGCACATCGACTCCAAAGATTGGGTTACTACTGGCCCAAGATGATTGCCGATGCCATCACTTATGCCAAAAGATGTCATGCCTGCCAAGTGCACGGCGATTTCATCCATCAAGCACCAGGGTACCTCCACTCCACGACCTCTACCTGGCCATTTGAAATGTGGGGGATGGATGTAGTTGGCCCCATCAGCCCATCATCATCAAAAGGACATCGGTTTATTTTGGCAATAACCGATTACTTCTCCAAATGGGCCGAAGCTATTCCTTTGAAGGAGGTAAAATCGTCTAACGTGATCAAGTTCGTGAAACATCACGTTATTTACCGTTTCGGTGTACCTCGGCGAATTGTCCATGACAATGGACCCCAGTTCATCAGCCAGGCTTTCCAGAGATTCTGTGCTAAATTCAGAATCCAGAGTGTGTCCTCAACGGCATACTATCCTGCCGCTAACGGTCTCGCAGAAGCTTTCAACAAGACTATTGGCAAGCTTCTCAAGAAGTTCGTCTCGAAAAGTCAACGAGACTGGGACGATAAGCTAGGTGAATGCTTATGGGGCTATCGCACAACTGTGTGAACCCCAACTAAAGCTACGCCATTTTCTTTGGTATACGGATGTGAAGCCGTACTTTCACTGGAAATCCAAATTCCATCTCTACGCGTCGCCTTGACAGCGGAGATGACAACCGAGGAGAAGCATCGACAGCGACTCCAGGAATTGGAGACCTTAGACGAAAAGCGTTTGCAGGCCCAACAACAAATCGAGCTTTACCAGGCTCGAATTACCAGAGCCTTCAACAAGAAAGTCAAAGTGCGAACTTTCAAGAAAGGCGACCTTGTCTTAGCCGTCAGAAGACCCATGGTGATGACGCACAAGACAAAAGGAAAATTCCAACCCAAATGGGAAGGACCGTTTGTGGTAGAGTCAGTCTACTCGAATGGATCATATCGCCTCATAACCTCAAATGGCGATACACTTATGATGCCTATCAATGGCAGGTTCTTGAAGAAATACTATCCTTAAATGGTATTCTTCCGCTGATCAAGTTAAAAGTACACCTCTGATCAAACATCCGACGCCTCCAACGGCTAAGGATAGAGGAAAATGTTGTCTTTTAAGCCCAACATAAGTCTTTGACAACTCACCTTGCTGAGGAGAATAGCATGGCTAGCCCAGCTCAAACGGTAGTTGGTAAAGGCACCTCAAACCCGTTGACAGCTGAGGATTTGCTAAAAATCCTAAGGGACATGTTCCCATCTGATCCGACGCCTCCAACGGCTAAGAATAGAGGAAAGCGTTGGCTTCTAAGCCCAACATAAGTCCTCGACAACTCATCATGCTGAGGGGAATAGCATGGCTAGCCCAACTCAAACGGTAGTTGGTAAAGGCATATCAAACCTGTTGATAACTGAGGGTTTGCTAAAAATCCTAAATAGACTTGGCTCCACTCTCCCCTCCAAAATCCCTTACCAATTCTCACCCACAGAGTGGTAGGTCTACAAAATACAGTAATTGTCAAGTTAACACTACACCTCTGACATTCCAAATTCCACTTGTCAATTCTCATCAATAGAGTGACAAGTCCTCAAATTGCTCATATCGCAAATCAATTCTTGTCAAGTTAATATCACACCTCTGACAAAATTACTGTTTAAGTTAACATTATACTTCTAAACAGTACACCAAGCTTCTGTCAAGTTAATATTACACCTCTGACAGTCACTTTCCTTCAGACTTCCATATCGAAGCTGAAATGGACGATGCTAAGTTTAACACTACACCTCTAAGCATCCAGGTCATCGCCAAGTTCAACAATACACTTACGGCCATGACTTTCCCTCGGACTTTCTTATCCAAGCCGAGATGACCAATGCTAAGTTCCACATTACACCTCTAGCATTACCCTCACTGTCAAGTTAAACATCACACCTATGTCAGTTACACTCTCAGTTTTCCCAAAACAAACTGAAATACTTTTGAGTCAAGTTAATATCACACCTCTGACTCACATCCTTGTCAAGTTAACATCACACTTCTGACGAGACTACTTTCAACTCGTTAAGTTAACATCACACCTCTAACGGTAAAGACTTCCCTAGATTCCCCATAAGTCTAGTCTTACTTGTTATTTCTCTTTAATAGAATAAGAAGTCTACCTAAAAACATTGTTAGGTTAACACTACACCAATGACAATGTTTTCTTTTAAATCCCCAGCTGAGCTTAATCAAGTGAATCCTAACCCTTGATAAAAGCTCATCGTCCCTGGGGGTACGTGTTCCACCTGTCACTTTTCTTATAAAGTGGCTAGTCCACCAAACATTATTTCATCTCTGTCAAGTTAATATTACACCTCTGACAGTATTATGAAAGTTCCTGAAAAAGGATCTTTCCTTACAAAATTTGACTTATTAAGATTATCATCATAATTTTGACGAAGTCAAAGATCTTCTGCTTCTATGCGTCTAACTGAAGACAAAATGTTCAAGACAATAGAAAGAGGCAGAAAGAAAAATGTCACTTTTATTTATATCCAGGTATATGAAAGTGACACAAAACGCTCTCTTATATAATAAGATTGAGTGTTACAATTAAGGAGTACAAAGAAGTCCCTCTCTCTCTCAGAGGCCGTACTCACTCCTTGAAGCCGCATCTGATTCCAAGTGCACGATGTTTCGGAGTCGATTGCACCACGATGCATGATGTAAACATCAAAAGAGCCCTAGCTGACTAAGCTAAGAGCAATGGTGTTCTTGAGGTCCGGTGGCAGCAGAAAGCCCTGCAACCCTTCATTCATGAGCATCTCTCTCGCCAGAAGGCCATCCAACAAACATGGAGTCACTTCTGGGGTGAGAGAGGAGGTTTTGAGACCTCACAGGGGATGCCACTCACCACTATATCCACCGCAACCCCCACCGCCATACTCACCCTGACCATCCCTTGCCAGCAGGCATGACTGGTGCGTTGGATCTGAAGAGACCTTGGCGAGGGTTAAGTCCCCGTCAGGGATTGTGATTTCTTTCCTTGTGGACGACGGAGACTATGATTTCTTCCCTTGTGGACGAACATCGAACGAGTTCGCCGGCCGAAATGTTCTTCCAGGGCCCAGCGAACCTGAAAAAGGACGATCAAGACTACCTGCAAGGAGCAAACAAGGGAATTAGACAATTCAGAACTTAGTACACTTCGACAGAAGAAAACTAAGTCACAAACGCAGTTATTGCTGAAGACTGCAGACGCGGGAATGACCCCCGCAGTGAGCCAAACTTCCGCGGTGGCAGAAACAGGCGCGAGTTAAAACGGTGATACATGCAGGGTTCAAACGCAGTCCAATTTTCTGCATCTGCGTCTAACACACCAGGCGCGAAAAGACTCAGACGCCGAAAAAAAATTGCCATCTCTCTGTCGAATGAACAGGAGTTGCAAGATTCGGGTCTGAAACCTTCAACCCGAGTTGGAATTCTCCAAGTCAGTGGCCTTAAAACGCGAACTTCATGAGCCAAGCCAGTGCCAAGTGCCAAAGACTTCTGTACTCGCGTTCAGAGAAGTTTAAGTCGATGGCGCAAATTCCAGAAGAGGAATACACCAACCACGACTTCGCAAGAAAGTCCAGATGATATCTCTCTAAGAGATATACTAAAATTCAAACTTGGTTGGGTCTAAAATATCATGGCAAATCAGAACGGCGTACCCGCAGAGGCCTCTATTAAGAGTGTAACTCTCTGCATCGAAGCGCGGACATAAAAGGAGTTCAGCGAGACGCTTTCTGTTATTGAAATCACTTGATAGTGGTAATCTTATGAAGAGACCAAACAGAAGCATGAAAGCTCTGGGTCATCTTCACCCATAGAGGCAGACCCCTGGTGAAGTCCTTGAAAGGAGAAGACAGAAACTCTCAGAGCACTCGCTCTTCAAAAAGAACTGGCGTTCAGTCCTTGCTTCTGCAAATCAGTTCAACAGTACACTGGCACAAGCAGATGATCGTCCACTCCTGGCTTAAAGCGCGCCCACGACAGACTAAAAGCAATCGGGGAGGTTTAGACTGTGCATCTAGACACTCAACACGATCAACTCTGGTGGCCTCAAAGAGTTCAACAGTACACTCACGAAGACCAACTCCAGATAAGATCAAACCCGAAGCGTTAACAGTCCAGTCATAAAGGTGAATTCAGCTAGAGTCCAAAGTATTTCGAAATCCGTCCCAGTTAACCGCGGAATATCGAAACTTTGGAGGGGGTTCTGTAGGCTGTCTAAAATCATTAGAAGACAAGCCATTAAAAGAGGCAGAGTTTCAAGTTCTAGACGCAGGACTGATGAGGGCCAGCCGCGTCTCAGCATCAAGGCGCGTGGGCTCGACACCCGCGTCTCAACATCAAGGCGCGTGGGCTCGACACCCGCGTCTCAACATCAAGGCGCATGGGCTCGACACCCGTGTCTCAACATCAAGGCGCGTGGGCTCGACACCCGCGTCTCAACCTCAAGGCGCGTGGGCTCGACACCCGCGTCTCAACCTCAAGGCGCGTGGGCTCGACACCCGCGTCTCAACCTTAAGGCGCGTGGGCTCGACACCCGCGTCTCAGCATCAAGGCGCGTGGGCTCGACACCCGCGTCTTAGCACCAAGGCGCAGGGTCCAAGGCCCACGTCTCGGTTATAACCGCCCTGGTTATGGGGCCACTCACCGCCCACATAGCGGGGAGGTCAGCCCGTCATTGTGGAGCGTTTTTAGAGGGCACGTTCACCCCTGAAACCTCTATAAATAGCCCCGTCGTAATGAAAGGAAACAGAACAGACAGAACGCACAAAAAAAGAGGACAGAGACAGGAGAAAGAGAGCTCAACTCTTCAGCAAGCTCGCTGCGTACGAGTTGCCCTTTGCCTACCTCCTCTTTGAGAGTTTTGGTAGACAGAGCTGTGTAACTCCTTCTACCAGCCAAAGAGAAGATCCCTGACGATCCCGACGGTCATCCGGTCAATGGAGAACAAGACTCACTCTCTACCGCCACACGAAGAACCCAGCCTTAAACAAAGGGAGGATTCAAGATTCAACATCCTCCCTCCCTTGTAACTGGAACGAAGATAGTTTTTGTTGTAATTTTTCATCTGATTCAAGGAATTTTACAGCGAACTCTTTGATTTCTTTTCCGGCGCATACAATGCCGACCAACACTGGTTTTGGAGATTTTGCAGAAAAATTCTGAAAAATTCTAGAAAATCATGAAAAATCTAAACTATTGGAAACCAGTGTTTGAAATTGAAATCAGTTAAATTGGACTACCAGAAAGGTCAAATCAGGTAGCATGCTGGTATCGGGTTCCCGATCCGGGTCAGGGCTGACTATAGGTCTGAGAATCCAGATCTGATATATAATAACATAAGCAATCACAACCCAAAAATAAATACTGGAAGAAAATTGAAACAGTACGGTCGAAAAATTTGGGACACGCATCTGGGTACGTATCCCAGGAACGGGTTGCTACAATCTACCCACCTAGTAGAAATTTCGTCCGCGAAATTTCTAGAAGGAAGGAGATGAATATGGAAATAAAGAATTGATGAGACAAGAGATGGAGTTCATGAGAAAATTACCACTCAAGGCTCGAATAGATGCGGGTAACGGTCATAAATGACGTCTTCTCGCTGGTCAGGTTCTTCAGCGTCTTAACACTTCTCTCCATTATAGCCATTGGTTGCTCGGTATATGACAAATCTGGCTGCAACTCTAACTCTGAATAATCCAAAATATGGCTCTCATCCATGATATATCTTCTCAGTTGTGACACATGGAACACATTGTGTACTCCTTCCATTGATGGCGGCAGTGCTAATCTGTAGGCCACTTCTCCCACTCGCTCTAATATCTCAAACGGGCCTATATACCTCAGACTCAGCTTCCCACGTGCACCGAATCTTATCACTCCCTTGGTCGGAGATTTCCTCATAAACACATGCTCTCCCACCTGAAACTCCAACGGTCTTCTATTAGAATCTGCCCAACTCTTCTGTCTGTCCTGTGCTGCACAAAGGTGCTCTTGGATGGTCTTGATCTTGTCCACTGCCTGTACTATCACATACGGTCCCAAATGCCTTCTCTCACCAACTTTACCCCAACACAATGGTGATCTGTGATTTGTCACTAATTTTGCATAATTTTCATCACATTCTCATATTTATTTCATGTAAAATTTTGCTAATAAAACCTTGCTTGCTTGATCCTAGGTCCATGGTTTGCAAATGAAGAAGAAGACCTAAATCACTATTTAATTGGTGATTAAAAGCCTACCAAGTAGACATTGACTTTAGAGTGAAGATTTTATCAGTCCAGGGTATCAAATCGCAAATCCAGAAGATCAAGGCGTCAGAAGATAGACTGAGGGACGCGCTGCCCCGTCAGAAGATAGACTTGAAGATGGAAGATCATCAAGAAGACTTAGATATCCTAGTGTTTAGTGTGTTTTAGATCCATTTGTAAAGATATGTATAGTTGATATGCTCAAGTGCACAACACACACGTTTTATGGTTTTTCGGTTTTTTTAGTTTAACCGATATGTGTTTTCATGAATAGTTGATCAAAACAAGTTTACATGGTTTATATGTATAATAGATGTATTCTAGTTATACATGCATGCTTACATGACTTATACAAACTTATTTTGACTATCCTATTCATGTATAGAAAAATCCAAGTTTGATAAAAATACAAGTTTTGGTTTTTGGTAAAAATGATAAGATACAAAATAGTTCATATTGATTGATATTTGAGCCAAACTTTTTATCACATGTTTATATATCAATGCAAAATGATAAAACTATTTTTGGGTATTTTTACAAGACTTAAAAAGATTTTCTAAAATATTTTTAACATGTGTTTCTGTCCCAGTTTTGTGGCTGACAGGCCAGGTCGGCCGACCGCACGGGTCGACCGCACCTAAGGCCGATCGACCCTTGCGGTCGACCGACGTGCACAAGCCTGTGCATGTTTGGCAGACACAGGAACGGTCGGCCGGCCGGCCGACCGGACCAGAGAGCTCTGCTCTCTGTTTATTTGGGTCGACCGGGCGGTCAACCGGGTTTGCCCAACGGTCATATTTCAGACCGTTGGCGGTCGGCCGGGCCGGCCGACCGTAGCCTGTCAGGCTGCCAGATCAGCCTAACGGCTAGTTTCTGTTTTGGCCTATATAAACCCCACTCCTTTGGATTTTTGGCTAAGATTTCCAAGAGCAAAAATTTCTATATTCTCTGGTGTTTAAAACAAGTTTTAAAAAGGTTTTAGAGCTTCAAAAGATCAATCTTATTCATTTTAGAGTTTTTGGAAAAATCAAAGAAAATAGAAAATTGGGAGATTTGCTTTGGTTCTTCATTTCTATCTTTTACAAGAGTTTTCCCAAGTATTTTTCTTTGAGTTTTTATTTTTCAAACTCTAGTTGTTTCCACACTTGAGCTATCTTCTATCCTAATCTATTTAGGATCTTTTGTTTGTAGAAGAGAGATTGTTTGTGGTTGAAAGAGACCACCCATTGTAAACCCTCATTATTTGGTTGCTCCCTCTTTGGTAGAGGTTGAGGTTGTGGATTTGAGGTGATTGGTTTGCTCCCTCTTTGGTAGAGGTTGAGGCTTGTGGTTTGCTCCCTCTAGTGAGAGGTGGAGATTGGTTCTAACCCTCTTCGGTAGAGGTGTTGGTTGTTGTTGTATTGGCTACGAGCCTACCCCTCGGTTGTGAGGTGGTATTTGAGAGAGGAGTTTGGTACTCCTTGTGTTGTAACAAATCCTCTTCGGTAGAGGTTCCCTCGGTGGGAGATAGTGGATTGGAAATCCTACACGGTGGTGTAGGCGGGGATGTAGAGCTGGGTGCTCGAACCTCAAAACATATTTTTGCCTTTGCGTTTGATCCATTGTCTCTCAACTCTCTCTCTCATTTATTTGTGCAAAGCATCATTCATTATTCATATCATACATTGCTTGCATTGTACCTTGCATATTTCATATTGTTATATCTTGTATATGCTTGGTTGTTTGTGTGTGCCTCACTTATACTTAACCACAAGAGCTTCACATAACACCTCAACCCATTCAAGGGGAATCAAGAGGAGTTAGTCCAGAGCCCTTCACGGGGAATTCAGCTACACTTGTGTGTTGTATTAAGTGTGTTGCAAAATTTGCATTAGCTTCCGCATTTAGCGCATTTAGTTTCTAGATTAGCAAGTACACCTATTCACCCCCCCTCTAGGTATTTTTCAGAGGAATCTAATGCATTTGTTGAGAATGTTGTAGAGATTGACTCATTAGGTGAGGACATGGAGAAAATATCATTGAAGGACTCACCCATCCAAGAAGACAAGTAAGAACCTAATGGTGAAGTTCAAAAGGATGAAGTGGAACCATCACAACCACTTCCTAAAGATTAGAGATACACCTCAAATCATCCCAAAGATCTCATCATAGGTGAAATATCAAAGGGGATAACCACTCGCTCCAAACTCCATGATTTGTGTGGGCATTATAAATTCATTTCTCATTTTGAACCCAAAAACATCCTCGAAGCCGAAGGTGACTCATATTGGTTGCTTGCTATGCAAGAAGAGCTCGATCAATTTGAGCGCAACCAAGTTTGGCATCTTCTTCCTAGACCCCATGATAGACCAATAATTGGTGCTAAGTGAATTTTTAGGAACAAGTTGGATGAGTAAGGTAATGTTGTTAGGAATAAGGCTAGGTTAGTGGCCCAGGTTACACTCAAGTTGAAGGAATCGACTTTGAGAAGACCTTTGCACTCGTAGCACGGCTAGAAGCCATACGGATCACACTAGCTTATGCATCCTATAAAAATTTTAAACTTTTTCAAATGGATGTAAAAAGTACATTTTTAAATGATTTTATTGATGAGGAAGTATATGTTGAACAACCCCCCAGTTTTGTGGATCACATACATCCAAATTTTGTTTTTAAACTAGATAAAGCATTGTATGCTTTAAAACAAGCTCCAAGAGCTTGGTATGAAAAGCTTTCTAGTTTTTTTCTATCAAATGATTTTGTTAAAGAAAAAGTAGACACCACATTATTTATTAAACATGTTGATAATGACATTCTTATAGTACAAATATATGTTGATGATATAATCTTTGGTTCTACTAATGAATTACTTTGCAAGGAGTTTGAACAATGTATGCAATAGGAATTTGAGATGTCATTGATGGGTGAATTAAACTATTTTCTTGGACTCCAAATCAAGCAAATGCGTGATGGGATCTTCATATGTCAAGCCAAGTACTCCAAGGAACTCATTAAGAAATTTGGGCTTGAAGACTTAAAATTTGCAACACTCCCATGGCCACCACCACCAAGCTTGATAAGGATGACCAAGATAAGTGTGTTGACATAAAATTATATAGAAGCATGATTGGTAGTTTGTTGTATTTAACGGCTAGTAGGCCGAATATTATGTTTAGTGTGTGTCTTTGTGCTAGATTCCAATCTTGTCCCAAAGAATCTCATTTAATTGCGGTAAAACGCATTATTCTTTATATTAAGGGCACTATTGGAATGGGTCTATGGTATCCGAAGAGCGGACAATTCTCAATGACGAGTTTTCGGATGCCGACTATACGGGTTGTAGAGTGGATAGGAAGAGTACTAGTGGAACATGTCAATTTCTTGGTAATTATCTTGTTTCATGGTCTTTCAAGAAATAAAATTCGGTATTCCTCTCAACCGCCGAGGCAGAGTATGTTGCGGCGGGGGCTTGTTGTGCTCAAGTCCTTTGGATGAAATATACTCTCCCTGATTATGATTTGCATTATGACCATATTAACATATTTGTGACAATACTAGTACAATTCATATGACTAAGAATGCAAATCAATATAGTATGACCAAGCACATTGAGATTCGATATCACTTCCTTAGAGATCATTTTGAGAAAGGTGATATTGATATTGATTATATTTCATCTAATTTTCAACTTGCCGATATTTTCACTAAACCACTTGACTATAATAGATTTTCTTTTATATGTGGTGAACTAAATGTTTATGTTGTTGAATAAGAAAGTTTCTTACTATCATATCCCTTTTTGATGTATGACAAAAGGGGGAGAAATATGTGTGGTTTGTATTTTATGTTTAGTGTTTATTTTTATATGTTTAGTTTTATGTTTAGTGTTTTGGTGTAGTATTTGGTGTTTTTATTTTGTTTAATATAGCATTACTTGTTCAATATAGCATTATTTGAGGGGGAGTTTTTATCTCCCTTCTTTATCTTGTGTTATAGCTTACATGTTTTGTCTTCATCAAAAAGGGGGAGATTGTTGGCCCAAAGGTTACACTCTCCATTTATATACGTTTTGATGATGACAAACCATATAAAGGCTATTTGGTACTAATAAAGATTCTAGAATGAATTTCAGGTTTGTACAAGTCTTGATGAATTTAGATTTCTATAAGCATGTTGTAAAGTTGATAGCGCTACAAGCATGTTGTAAGGTTGATGGCGCAAGAGAAATTTTTCATAGGAGAGGAGGCTCTAGCTCGGCAACGCGGTTCAGAGACATCTTCCTATATAGTTTTTATATTTTAGTTTGTTAAAGGATAGTATATAGTGTTGAAGCTCAAATTCCGCACACACACAAATTGCACATGTTTTTCAAAAGATTATTTTTGTCTCTTGTGTAAAATATTTTAATAGACTATTTTAGTATTTGCAAACTCAATTTATTGTATTTTACAAAGTCTTGACAAAATCATTTTTGAAAATAAACATATCTTCAAAAACATTTCCTCAAAATTTCTGTTTTGACCTATTGCGGTCGATCGGGCGGTCGACCGGCTCTATTACAGGTCAGAACGGTCGACCGCGCGGTCGACTGAATGTGTGCACGTTATCCGGTCGACCGGACCCCATGTCGGGCGACCGGGCGGTCGACCGACTGACTGCACCCAACTCTCTGTTTGGGACGGTCGACCGGGCGGTCGACCGGAGCCTGCTAACGGTCAGAAATTTTTGAAAATCGGTTGACCGACCGGTCGACCGTGAGTATTTTCTCAGCCAAACGGCTAGTTTTTTAAACATGTTTTAAAACGTGTTTTTATTCTCCAAACATAGTTTTAGGCTGGTTTTGGGTCTTATCCTTCCTAATTTGTCAAATTAACATTTACCCTTTAATCCCTACCTATATCGTATAAATAGGGGTGGATGGGCTTGAGGAGAAGAACAACAACATTTGCAAAGAAATCAAAAGTTTGAGTATTCTTAAAAGAAGTTTTTTCTCAGTTTTTGCACTCTAATCTCTGATTTTTCTCTAAAGTTTTTGAATCAAAACTCTCTTTTACTTTATTTTATTTTTCACTTACAAAACTTGAGCTTCAATCCTATACATTATTCTCTAGGGTTTTGTAAAGAAAAGTTTTTCAAAAGAGAGTTTGTGGTCTTTTGATCACCAAGTGATTATTGTATTTGTGGCTCCACTACCTCTGGACTAGAGGAGTGTGATTGAGGAGTTGGGTACTCCCTAGTGGTTGTAATCCTTTGTGAAATTTCTAGTGGATTGGAAGTCCTTCTGGGTGAAGGCGGGGACGTAGAGTGGGGTGCTCGAACCTCAAAACAAATCTCTGTGTTTGCGATTGGTTTACTTGTGTTATTTACTTGCATTTCATTCATTCCTAAATTGTCAATCTATACTCTAACAACAAGATTGCATTACGCACCTCAAACTCTTATTTAGAAGAATCACGAGGAAGGAGTTCAAAGCCCTTCACAAGGTATTTGGCTTCTAATCTTGCTTTGAGTGATTGTTACATCATCTCATTTTTAAATTTGTGCATTGATTAGCATAATCACCTATTCACGCCCCTCTAGGTGATTTCAGAAAGGAGATATTGAAATTGATTATATTTCTATTGATTGAGTTGGAACCTACACACAAGAATACAGAATTTTAGAACTTTAATATAAAGAGTGCAAGTACTCAATACTACCGCAATAGCAAGTGGCTATGCGGGTCGTGATCCACAAGGAGGAGGATGTTTGGACACATATATTGCATAAATATTATTACATTCCTACATATATTCTTTAATGAATATTGCAAATAACTTGTCTTAATATCCTAATTCATGCAGGGTATGATAGAGAGAAGATAATCATGAAATTTGTCCAATTAAATTCAAAAGTTCAAAAGAAAGGGGATCGATTCAAATCCAAAGGTTCTAGAAGCTATCTTATCTGAAAATTGGATATATTAGATAAGATAATATTATCTAATTTCGAGAGAAAAATGGATTATTTGAAGACCCTATCGTTTCGTTGAAGATAAATGTATATCTTATCAATTGTAGAAGACAAACTGAAAATCTAAGAGGATAAATGGATAGAGAGAAAATCAACGGATGAGATGAAGCAATCTAGATTCAGATTTAGGCTAGATACTATTTAGTATTTTAATCATAACTTTCACTACCAAAGGTCAAATCTGATGATTCAAGATACTACAGAAAGAAGACTTAAAGGCTACAATTCTTCTGTTGATCACTCATTCCAATTCTATCAGTTGATAAGTGATATTCAGCAATCAACACGCCAATAGCCTGTAGATCAGAATTGAATTTCTGGATAAATCAAATCAGTTTGGAGATAAGGGAAGAATTTAAATTCAGAAATATCTAACTCTTCCTATCTTCATGCACGTTCTATCCCTCTGGTTTTCTCCTATAAATACCCTTATACCTTGAAGGCAGAGAAGCACCATTTCAGAGAGAGCTTTAGTTTAGGTTTTTCTTTGCTTCTTCAATGTAATTTTTATTTTTATTTTTAGCTTAGGTTAGAGAGAGTTACATGATTAAAAGAGAGGAAGAGTTATTGTAGAGTGACACTATTGTAATTTTTTCTTCAAGAAGCATATATTGAAGGTGACAATCAATAGAGGTTTCTGACTTTTCTTCATTGTGCTCGATCTCGCCGAAGCCTTGCTTTCCTTTATTCTTTCTATTACTTTGCTTTACTCCATGCTAAGGTAAATTTCATTATAGTTCAACAGTAGAGGAAATATTCTTCTTTTATTCTTTTTATTTCTAATTTTTGCATCAACACTTTTCTTTATCTCTTTTTGGTTCCTTTTCTTTTATAGATAAAATAACAACGATACCTTCATCTCTTCTTCTACCATCTTCTTCTTAACTTAACATTTTTATTTTCTTTTTATAAACTGAGAAGATAAGTATTAACTAGTTTTGGTAAATTAAAAGAAGAAACTTACATAACGCTTCCATCGCTGTCCCTCCCTGTGGATCATGACTTGTTAGCCCTAGGCTACACGGTAGAATTGAGGACCTAGCATTGTTCCTAAAATTCTTTATTTTTCTGTGCAGGTTTGGCTCAATCAGAATTTTGGCGCCGTTGCCGGAGAGGGACAGTAAGTTTTCTTTCTTCTTGATTTACTTTAACAGTTTTACTCTTTTTCTTCTCTGTTTTGATGTACAGAGGAGGTATTATAGAAAACTCGGAGCTGCAGTGGACATATTGCTACTCTGTACCTCTGCCCAAGAAGGCAGAGCATCAGAGCCCATAACTGTGGTGAACAACTAACTGTAATCTTTTGCAGGTTACTTTACATAGGTTAGCTCTCTACAGTTATTAGTTTATCTATTTAACTCACTTTGTACATATTTCTAATCAATAGTAACTTGTTACTTTATAAATGCTAAAAAACGTTTAGATACTTGCATCTTAGGGCATTTGTCTATTTTGTTTCTTTACATTACTGTTGAAGAGTGCTGGAGCAAAGGTATGTGTGCATTGCATATAGTTTAGGAAACATATTTTGAGTGATTCATATTGCTTGAATGTTACCTTTTGCTTTATATTTGTACACTGCACTAAAAAGACTAAGGGCATATCCTTAAACAAGATAAGGTGGGGAAGTCATTACCCTTCCTTAGCCCAAAAACCATCTCCTCACTCACTAATCCAGCTTAACATAAAACTGAGTAGACGTTGGCCCTAGGGACATCTCGGACTCAAATAGGGATTGACCTAAGGGAGAAGTTGTTAGAAGTTGACTCTTGCCAAATTGGTGTCTAAGGTTGGGGATTGAGGGGCGAAACCCGAAGGCGGGTGGTTTGGCATAATTAGGCCCGTTGCTTAGGCACGAATACCTCCCACGAATCTTGCACCTACCTGGCCGATTAACTTGTGGTCAGGTTCTGTAATATCCTCCTGTGGATAATCAACAGTTAGGAGTCGTCTAGGTCTAACCTCTACCCTAACATAGGCTAGATTTTTCTTTATTTTCATGTTTGTTTATTTGTTTGTTTTTGCTTGTTCTTGTGAAAATAGATTATAAGTACAATTATTCTGATTATAACTTAAATCCATATTTCAACCCAACCTCTTTCAATTCAGATATTATCAACCCGGCATTACATAACTCTAACCAGCTAAGTATGCAAGATTGGTCTTATCCAAATCAATATATGCCCCAATCCCAGTACTATGAACAAGAATGGGACAATCATCACCACTCTTCACCAAGTCAGTGGGGATACAACTCCCCTGAGTCTTACTATCAACAACCTTACCACAAATAGCTTCATATAATCCATACCAAGACCAACCTATAGAAGAGAAATATTCTTAGAAAAGACTTTTGAAGCCTTCCTTGAGTCCACACGACAAGTACAAATCATAACGGACTCAATTCTCCCAAACAATTCCCAAATCCAAGATCCTTACTCTAATTTTCGAGTCCAACCACAACAAGAAGAACCTCTTGACTTAGAAAAGAATATGAAATTCATGATTCAGTCCCAAAATGATTGTATTCAATCCTAAATGGATCGTCTCCAATCTCTCAATAGGTTAGAAGCAAAAGTGAGTGATTTGGTCAAAATAATTAATGATAGGAATGAAAAAACTCTATCTAACACTTTTCGACCACTCCAAATTCTCCTAGCCATATTGACAAAGAATCATGGTATCTTGAAGATTTTAACCAAGATTCGATTTCATTACATAATTTTGAACTTGACCAATATCAACCCCTAGATAAATTGGCAAGTTTCATTTCAATGAGATTGAATTTGAAGATGAATGTGATACTCATTCCCAATATTGTGATTCAATTTCACTTTTTGAAACTATGCTGAATCCGGTATCCTTACCCGATTCGGACCTAATTCCGAAGCCAACACTGATTCCTATCCCTATAGAGCTTGAACATGAACCACTTATTTTGGATAGTCACATTCCATTATTGAAAAATGAATATGAACTTCAATTCTATGATTTGGACTATACTCATAAACCAACTCCTACTCTCGAATCTAAACTTGATTTGAGTTTTATTCCCGAGTCAGTATCGATTCCCATTCCATTCATTGTTGAGCCCAAATCATCCATTTCACAAAATCACATTCCATTATTAGACCAAGGTTTAGATCAATATGACTCTGTGATGATATCCCAAGACTAGTCATATAACCGGAAAAAATTTCATGCTAGGATCTTGCATGATCCTATTCATATTGGGGATTATAAAAATGTTAATAGGAAAGAGTTATGAAAGGTGGATTCCATGAAAATTCACAATATCTAGATTGGGCAAAAACGCTTGGCCCAATGAGACCACCACCAGAACCACCACCTTGAGGTGACAATTTTCCTTTCCTTTCTCCTTTTTCATGTATTATTGCATTTCATTCATACATTAAGGACAATGCATGAGTTAGTGTGGAGGAGGGTTTACTAACATCTAACTTTACTATTTTAAAAAAAAATTAAAACTTTTTGAAAGGAAAATAATACTTTAACTTATTTTTGTAAAAATTAAGTTAATTTTAAGGAATAGAGGATCATAATTAGGATTCTTATACTTGGTCAAAATAAAATTATTTGTTGATTTTGAGGTTAGAAAGAAAAATTGGAAAAGTAATTTAGTCTTAATTTTTACCTTGATGGAATATGCATATTTTATACACTTACACACTTAGGGCTCTAAAACAAAGATTCTTATGCCTTATATAAAAATATATATACATATATCAAAAAAAACCTCTGATTAAGCTGGGTGTTTGTGCCTTATAAAGCATAAGTATTCACGCCTAAAAGTGGTTCACATAAATAAAAATCCTTGGTTTTGTGACCTTGTTTACTCGAGTCCTAAGTCTTTGGGGTGCTTTCTCACCCAGTACCCAAAACTGTCTGGTTTGGGAGTCACCGACTAAGGCTCGTTACATGGGCGAATTAGAAAACCTAATAGAGCTAAGGGATATTACCGCCATAAATTAAAAAAAAAAAAGAAGGAAAAAGAAAGGAAAATAATAAGGCATAAGAGTTAGAGTTGATGAATCTTAAGCCAAATTTTCACGATCACAAGGTGCATATGACTTAGGGTAAAATGGACTATATGAGAAATACAATTTTAATCTTTACCTTGATTGAAAACAAGTTTTTGAATAATGATTGAGTTTAGGAATGACTAAGTTTTGATATCCTATGACTTATAGATTACTTGAAATTTTACATTAATACTTCAAATATTTTTTCCTTTCAAAATGCGTTTTTAAAAAATATACTAACAATTTATTTCTTTTTCATCATGAATTTTGTGGGTACAATCCTAAAAAACCTCACGAGACAAAACTCATCCTCTAGGGTAACCTAGAGATTTAACGGCTTATTGCACGTGCTAAGTGCAACCGTGATTCCTACGAAAGTGAGTTAGTTTAGTTTTTCTTCTCTCTTTGTTTTACTCGAGGACGAGCAAAAGATAAGTGTGGGGATGTGTATGGATACATATATTCAAAAATATTATTATATTTCTACATATATTCTATAATGAATATTGCAAATAACTTGTCTTAATGTCCTAATTCATGCAGGGTATGATAGAGAGAAGATAATCATGAAATTTATCAAATTAAAATTCAAAAGTTCAAAGAAAGGGGATCGATTCAAATCCAAAGTTCTAGAAGCTATCTTATCTGAAAATTGGATATATTAGATAAGATAATATTATCTAATTTCAAGAGAAAAATGGATTGTTTGAAGACCCTATCTGTTTTGCTGAAGATAAATGTATATCTTATCATTCTAGAAGACAAACTGAAATCCAAGAGGATAAATGGATAGAGAGAAGATCAATGGATGGGATGAAGCAATCTAGATTCAGATTCAGGCTAGATACTATTTAGTATTTTATCATAACTTTCACTACCAAAAGTCAAATCTGATGATTCAAGATGCTACAGAAAGAGAACATAAGGGATACAATTCTTCTGTTGATCACTTGTTCCAATTCTATCAGTTGGTAAGTGATATTCAGCAATCAACACGCCAATAGCCTGCAGATCAGAATTGAATTTTAGATAAATCAAGTTTGAGATAAGGGAAGAATTCAAATTCAGAAATATCCAACTCTTTCTATCTTCATACACATTCTATCCCTTTGGTTTTCTCCTATAAATACCCGCATATCTCGAAGGCAGAGAAGCACCTCTTCAGAGAGAGCTTTAGTTTTTTTTTTTCTTCAATGTAATTTTTATTTTTCTTTTTAGCTTAGGTTAGAGAGAGTTACATGATTAAAAGAGAGGAAGAGTTATTATAGAGTGACACTATTGTAATCTTTTCTTCAAGAAGCTTATATTGAAGGTGACAATCAATAGAGGTTTCCCGCTTTTCTTTATTGTGCTCGATCTCGCCAAAGCCTTGCTTTCCTTTATTCTTTCTATTACTTTGCTTTACTCCATGCTAAGGTAAATTTCATTATAGTTCAACAGTAAAGGTAAATATTCTTCTTTTATTTCTTTTTATTTCTAATTTTTGCATCAACACTTTTCTTTATCTCTTTTTGGTTCCTTTTCTTTTATAGATAAAATAACAACGATACCGTCATCTCTTCTTCTACCATCTTCTTCTTAACTTAACATTTTTATTTTCTTTATAAACTGAGAAGATAAGTATTAACTAGTTTTAGTAAATTAAAAGAAGAAACTTACATAATGCTTTCATCGCTGTCCCTCCCTGTGGATCACGACCCGTTAGCCCTAGGCTACACGGTAGAATTGAGGACCTAGCACTGTTCCTCAAATTCTTTATTTTTCTGTGCAGGTTGGCTCGATCAGAGGACTAGCGATGGAAGCTTTTTTAGTAAGTTCTCTTTTAGATTACAAAGAATGGTTAAAGTTCTTATTCTAGTTCTTGTAAGGAAAAAGAGAAAAATAGAGTTAAAGTTAGAAAGAAGGTGGTAGATTGAGAAGGTGGAGAAAAACAGAAAATGACTTTGTACAAAGAAAGTAAAAAAGAGTGAATAGAGTTTGGAGTTTGTGGGGTTGGTGATCTAAACTAAAAGCTAAAAGAAAAGAAAGAAAATCTAAAAGAAATACTTATCTCTTCTGGTTAATAACATACCTGGAACCCTTGCATGTTTTACCTTGCTTCGGAGGAGATCAACGCGTAACTCATAAGATCGAGCTCAGTCCTCATTCGCATTACATCATCAAGACGAACAAGAATAAAATGATACGACATCTTGAGGAGGTAAACATCATCATGAAATATCGGTGGCACTCACACAAACATGGCTATATTGATGCTTCGAGGTTCACTTGGACATTTATCAAAACCAAAAGAGGAAAAGTAGAAATAGAAGAAGAACATATAAACAAGAAAAAACATAAAAATGTTACCTTTGATTACCTGTAGAAACAATGAAAGAAAGGAGGAGGGTACATCGGTGTCACTCTCAACATAAGCTTCTCTCTTACTTACATAAATCTCAGTCTAACCTATGCATACAAAGAAATAAAAATTACATAAAAAGAAAATAAAAACCTACACTAAAAAGAATGAAAAAGTAGCCTAAAATCTATCTCTGCATGGTCGTTCCCTGTGGTCTCTGAAAAACCCAGTATTTATAGGCAAGACCCAACAGAGGAGAGCGTACGAAGATAGGGGGAGCAAACGCTCCCCAACAAAGTCAACCAAGTCGCGAAAACGCGACTATGGCCGTGGCCAGGGTGTGGCCAGGTGGCCAAACCCGGGAGGCACACGTCCTTAGTTTTCCGATATGACTTTATCTCCTGCCTGATTTGCTGTTTTTGGGTCCTAAATTTGACGAAACCTCCTTTGATTTTTAGCTTTAACTAATTGATTTGTAGAGATTACCTTTAATTGTTTTCAACCAATCTGATTTGCCCTGATCTTCCCTAATTTTCTGATTTTGAATTAATTCTGAATTAAATCAGAATTTTGATGGGTTTTTGGGCTCATTTCTCTTCCTTTCTTTAAGCAATAGGCCTGCATATGTTTGGTGGGAGAAGGTTCCTTGTAAAATTTTCTTGAATCAAATGAAAGATTACAACGGATTAACACTCTAACTACAAGAGAGGGAAGATGTTTAGACTTGAATCTCCCCTTTATTTAATGCTGGGTTCTTGATGTGGCGGTGGAAAGTGAAGCTTGTTTTTCGTTGACCGGGTGAACGTTAGGACCTCTTGGGAATCTTCTCTTTAGATGGCAGATGAAATAACACAGCTCCTATTGACTAGGAATCTCAAAAAGATTATAGGCAAAGATTAACTTGTACGCAGCAAGTTGCTTGAAGAGTTGAACTCTCTTTTTCGATGGAAGTCTCGGGGCTTCTACAGCTCACAAGTGAAATTCTTCTCCAAGAATTATCTGATCAACCGACCCCTTCTCCATAGCAACGGGGCTTATTTATAGAGGTTTCAGGGGTGAACGTGCCCCCTAAAAATACTCCACAATGGGGGTTAACTTCCTCATTATGTGGGCGGCAATTGACCCAATAACGAGGGCAGTTATAACTGAGACGCGAGTTTCGCGCCTTGGTGCTGCAGTGATGCAGAGATGCGGGTTTCAACCCTCACGCCTTGATGCTGCAGTGGTACTGAGACGCGGGTTTCGACCCTCGCGTCTTGATGCTACAGTGAACGCGGGTTTCGACCCTCGCGCCTTGATGCCGCAGTGATGCTGAGACACAGGTTTCAACTCTCGCGTCTTAATACTGCAGTGGTGCTGAGACACGGGTTTTGACCCTCGCACCCTGATGCTGCAGTAATGCTAAGATTAGCCCTACATCTGAAGTTTGGACTCTGCCTTCTGATGACTTATCTTTAGTGATTTTTAGACAGCCTATAGAACCCCTCCAAAGTTTTCGATATTCCGCAGTTGACTGGGACGGATTTCGAAATACTTTGGACTTTTGGTTGAGTTCATACTTCTCATGATTGGACTGACAATCATTTGAGATACTCTGAGCTTGATCCTGCCTGAATATGGTCTTCGTGAGAGTATTGTGAAACCCTTTGAAGCCGTCAGAAATGATCGTGGCGTGTGTCTAGGTACACAGTCTAAACCTCCCCATTGCTCTGAGCTTGTTGTTGGTGTACTTTGAAGCAGGGGTGAACAGTCATCTGCTGGTGCCAGTGTACTGTTGAACTGAATTGCAGAAGAAAGGACTGAATGCAAGTCCTGTAGACGTAGAGGTCATGTTGTTTTGGAAATGCAGTCTTCGCTTGGAGTGGGGACGTGTCTGTTAATTTGTTACAGAGACGCGATTCTTGTAGGGATGCGTCTTTTGAGATTAAGATGCAGCTTTCGTTCTATGAACTAGGCGCGACTTTGGCCTAATTGAAGAGGCGCGATCTTCTGTTTGAACACGAACCCGTGTTGTGGGCGTGTTGCCACGCGTCCAGCAGAATGAGGGGACATCTTTCTTTTGGCGCGCGAATTTTGCGTTGCATTTAATATGCATGCCACGCATCGGATGGGGATTAGGCCTCGAGCCAAGCGCCGCGTATCTCTGCGAATTACTATGCCGATAAAGACAATAGTCTTTCAAGAGTCATCAGTAGACTCTTCTTCTTCACTGAGCCTTTTAGGGTTAAGAAAAGCTCGAAGCTTTGTTCTTTTGTTTTCACCATCTTCAACGGTGATCTTATGATCGAAATGGCGCCCAAGACCAAACCCACTTCTTCATCTTCGAGCGCTGTCACTCCGGAGGTTCAAATGGGTGGTTCTTCCATGAAGGAGGCCCCTATTTCAGGTAGTAAAACCATCTGATTTGGTTTCCGCCATTGAAGGGGCTTAAAGAGTTCTTTTAACTCTTAAGCCTCTTTTAAATATGAACCGCCAACGTGGGCTCATGCCCATGTTTGATCTTCAGGCGCGGCTCTCGAATTGATAGATAAGACACATGTTTAACGACCTCTGCATCATTTCTTTATCAATTTGAGTCCATACCTGCTTGTTGAACGCAGGGCCTCATTGAGCCTAGCATTTCAGACTCGACGCTCAGATATTCCTAAGTATGGGGAGTTCAGACGCAGACTTCTTATGATTCTTGCGTCTTGTAAGATCAAACGCAAATTTTAATGTATCTCGCGTCTGAGTCCGGTACTTAGAAATTTTTCTAAGTCGTGGATTTTAAAGTGCGGGCTTCTTATTAGCCTCGCATTCTTTAAGTCTGGACATAGATTTTGATGATCTCCGCGTCTGGATTCATTCCTGCGTTAGAGTTTCAAATACTTAGTCATTTTCTTTCAGATTTCTGATCAAGTGTTGTTCTCTTTGCAGTACGATACTCCTCCAATCCTTTATCCAAAAAGTGCCACTTTGGGCACGTAGGTGGCGCTGATCGTAATCTAACCTTCGTGCTTCAGAGAACTGCTCCTGTGACTGCTGGTAAATCGAAGGAGCAAAAGGAGAGAAATTCTAAGGCCAGTATGGTGACCCTCCGAGAGATTATCTCTGATGGACTATTTCAGACAGATTCTCGCACTCCATTGCGGAAGCCTGTTTTCCTCTTTGGTGATGACATTGACGAGGATGACTGGATGCTACACGATGGGGATTATAAGTGGCTTCGTCAGATAGGGGACAGGAGGTTCTTTCTTCCTAACATGGAGAGGATGTACCCCTTGTCCTATCTACAACACATGTCTGTTCATCGTGATATGGATTGTGATCTTTCCGATTTATCTCCGGTGTCTTGCTTGCAGACTAGGTGCCAAAGAAGTATATTCGGCCGGCCATGGGAAAGAGGTCTTTGGTTTATTCTCTGGATTGGTCAGATCTGAATATCCAAGAGGAGAGACCCCTCAGCTTGGCACCACCTTCATCAATCAGTTCATGAAGGCTAGGGGTGATTTTCCCGTCGACTTCCGCCCGCTTGGGTGGATTCACTCTTCCAACAAATCTTGGTGGGGCAGGATGGTTGGATTTATCCTTGTTGAGCTTGGAGCTCTACTGGAACAGGTGGGGCTGTACCACTCGGTTAGGGCTATGCAGTATAGCCTCCCGCAAAGCTCTCATAATTTCTATGACATCCTGGAGCACTATAATCCTTTGATGGGCACATTTTTTACTCCGATCGGAGAGATGGGGTTCGCTCTTCATGAGCTGTATGAAGTCTCGGGGCTGGTTATGGGAGATGCCCCTTATGAAGAATACGTTCCGACTTCTGAAGAACTTCATCTCCTGAAAAAGGAGAACCCTCAAGTATACGAGACATACTAGGAAGTGTTGTGTCACTTCCATATCTGCGGTCAAATAACCTCCTGGAGGAACAGGGGTGTTAAGCAGATGTCCTGGGCGAGCTACCTATTCAACGGTATAAATGAGAAACATAGCCCAGTGACCAGTCTGGCTCCTTGCACTGATGAAGAAATTGCTGAGAGGATCAGCGCCTCTACAAGCTCCTACACCACGGAGTCAAATGAGGATACTTTTAAACCTGATACGGTTTTTGAAAGTTTTCATTACCATGCCCGAGTTCCCATTTCTGACCGGGCGTTGTTGGCGGGCTTCCTTATGCTAAGGCTGAAGCGTTGTGTAGTGCCAACACTGCCACATGAAGTAATTATCGCCGATGTGGTGTATCCGGCAGTTTTGTTGGCCTACGGAAAGTCTATCGCCCTCCTTCCAGTAATGGTGGCTGGAATTCAAAGTGGATTAAGGTCTCTGGTTAAAAGCCTGTGCCAAGTGGAAGCCGTTGTCAACTCCAAGAGTAGATCAGAGGTTGACTCAGTGGGAAGGCCAAGAGTAAAGACCCCTAACTCCAGGATTGAGCTTCCATATACTTACTTGATGGCTTGGTACGTTATGCACTGCCCTTCACTGATGACGGCGGTGCCTCTGTCTGAGGGATTTGTCCCTTTTATGCAGAAGCTGGAGAATTTGAGCCGGTCCAGCTATTATATGTTCTTCGTTCGGAAATGTATTCTGAAAGCTTCGAACTACCAGCTCGTCCGTTGCTTCCCCGAAATTACTGATGCATCTTACGGGGATAAATTTTTCGACCTTGCGGGACCAGATGATTTCACAAGGCTGCCATCGGGAGTCTTCTGGTGGCTGATCAATATTCGGCCTGGGTATTTGCTCTTTCGGTAGGGGAACTCATTTACGATCGAGCCTTACATGCCGAGCCGTTTTGCTCGACAGTTCGACTATGATCAATTATATATCGGCAACTGCAATGCTAATCTCTCCTTCAGCGGGAATTTGTTTGAAGGTGCTTAGGCATGGACTATAGCGTGGCTGGAGGGACAAAAGCTGTTTTCAGCTTGCCTCACAAGACACCCAACTGTTACACTAGTCTTAACTTCTGTACTTGGTACTCCCTGGCTAGCAAGATGCCTGGTTTCTAAATAAATATCTCATACATTAAGAGCATCAAGGCATCTTATAAGGACAAATTGGAGTCCAACAAACGCGCGCGCGGTATGGAGGAATACCAGGCAGCTGAGAAAGAAGTAGGAGGGAAAACAGGGGCGGGATCGAGAGCAGTAGCACCCAAGGAGCAGTCCATTAAAAAGGGTCAGCAGGCTGTGTCTAATGTTCCCATGGCTCTACTTCCAAGGGTGAGCCTATCCCGAAGAAAGCCAAAAGAGAATCGGAGGCTGAAGCTCCATTGTCCAATGTAGTCCTTTCTGGTGTTGAGGAGCAGAGGGAGGAAGAGAAAGAGGAAGAGGAGATCTCCCCTCTTTGTCCCCGTGGTCTACGCAGTAGGGGCCCCATGATCCTGGAAGAAGGAGAATTTGCAGGTGAAACCAGCATGGCTGAAGAGGCTGAGCGACCTAAAGTTGACTTGGTCGGGAGGGATAACGTTGAAATCCCAGGGGTTTCAACTCAGCCTGAGCCTTCTTCGGTTTATGAGAGAAGGGCTGAGATGCAACAGCCTGGGTCTCCCAGTGTATTAATGCCCACTTCACGGGTTGTTGATCCCAGCCCTACTACTGGAGTGCTCAGTAGTAAAGTCTCGATTGCTGAGTTGGCTTGTGTTGAGCTGTCCTCTTCATCATCCGAAGAACATGGGTATTATTCCGGTGAAGAAGTTGATTTCAACGATGAACCCACTCTTCCTGATACAAGCAAGTTTTCGCATATTTCAGAGGAAGAGATACAACGATGCGACCCTGTGACGGCTTCACCGATAGCAATAATATCTGCTACCAAAGGTACTTTCCTTGTTTTCTTGAACAGTCGCCTTCTCAAGTTTGGGAAGGGTTCTGACATTCACTTTTGATTTTCAGGGCTGGCTGTCGACAGTGAAGCCACCACCTCCTCTCATATCGAAGAGATGATTCAAGAGCTTGCCCAGCAAGAAGGCCCCGAGGCTCCTATTACCGGGATGCCTCAAGAAAGTGCGACCGTCGGGTCGGGGAGGCCTCAACCTCACATGACCTATCCAGGAACTTGTCATCTTCAGGCCCTCAACTTGGTAAGAGAATACTGACGTATTGAATATTCTTTCTTTTATTGTCATCACTGACATTTTAGTGGCTTGCAGAGAGCACTGGGGTAGCTCAAGTAGAGGATCCTGCGGCAAGCATTGGTGCGGAAGATAGTACAATTGAAACTTCAGCTGGGGAACCCGATGCCGCAAGGTTTGCTGTTGCTTCTGTTGCAGTGGAAGCTGCTACGACAATAATCATTCCGGAGGTATCGGTGACTACCTCAGTACCTGACGAACTATCGTTAGCCTCACTCCTGTACAAGATTAACTGATTCCCATCTCTCACTCTGTCATGGAAAGGGGGTCCGGGAGTACATCAGCAGGGTTATCTCTAGCTAACGACATGATGGAAGAGCTGGCACGTTAAATGGTGCAGCAATTTTTTACTTCCATGAGATCTTGTATTGACCTCATCCTTTCTGGGGTTAGCTCTTTCGAGTTTGCCTGAATACTTCTCGAAAATCAGATCGAGAACATGGTCATACTGGGAGTCCTTCGCAGGCTAAGGCTATACCTGATGCTGGTGGAGCAGCTGGGAAGCCATTTGAGGGAGCTCAAGTCTCTGGAAAATGCTGGTTCAGTAGATGAGGTCGGATAACCCTGAATAAGCTTCTTGTCGCTGAAGAACATGAGCGAAAGGAGATGGAGGAACAAATAGCTGAAGAGATCCGCCATCTCCAGCATTTCCAAGCTGACCCCAAAGGCTAATTGGTTATTCCAAGGAATCTGAAATCATCATACAGAGTGCAGAGCAGGTTATTGCTACTGCTCAAGATACCATAGCCAGGGCACAAGCCTTGATCGAGACCAATGAGTAGAAGCTTGTCGCTGCTAGAAAAAGGCTGGAGGAGCTGGAAACTGCCAGGACAAAGGCTGAAGAAAACCTCTCTGCTCATTCCTCCAGGTTGGAGTCTCTTCAAGCACAACTGACTGCGAAGAGATTTTTGTCCGAGGAGGAGTTACGGGTCCAAGCTCTGATGGAGGCTGAAAAGGCACGTCAGCATGAGATGCATCGTCTCCGGGAATAAATCCGTTCTTTGGCGAAGCAAGATTATTAGCCTTCTTCTCCTCTTTGTATTGGTTCACCCCTTTTTTTTAAAAAACACTCTATTTGTCAAGAGTGTCTGTATCACTTTTACCATCTTTGAATCAAATAATAAAAGTCTTCAAATTTTTGCTCCATCTTCATCCCTTCAAATTTTGCTCGCTGTCGATGAACTCAATTTTCATAACCGTAGTCTTTGACTGTTATAAAAACGTAGTCTTTAGTCGGCCATGAACAATAAACTCAGGCTGAACTGAGTTTTTGAGTAAGACGTGGTTTTCATTCATAATGGAGACGCGACCCTAGGGGACGCAGCCCTAAGTCATTACTGAAGACGCTGTTCAAGCTTATTAAGGAAGACACACGAACCTTCATTTCCGATTAAGGGCGCAACTTTAGCTTAAGGACAAAAGGGCGTTGTTCTGAAACGCAAATTTGTGTTCTTCAATAAAGGGACGCGGCCTTCATATTTATGAAAAGACGCAGATCCATAGACGCGGACCTTTATTCTGTCAGGATGCAGTGGAAGCGCGATCTTAGGCTCTTTAAAGACTGATGCATGGATCCCAGATAATTGATGGGGACACGATGCTAGCTCAATAGAGACGCGTCTCTGGGCCCTTGGTAAGGCGTAAACTCAGGCTGTATTGAATTTATGATAAAAATACAACTATCATCTCACAATGGAGACGCAGTTCCGAGCTCATAGGCCTTCTCTGTTAGGGACGCAAGCTTCAGAACACAGCATTCAATTTGATGCGGACTCAGGATCCAATTCGCTGAGGAGACGTGGCTCTGAATCGCTCTCAGAAACGTGATAGAAAGTCTCCTAGCAGAAATGAAAGGAACGCAGCCTTTGGGTTTATGACGGAACGTGGATTTTAGGACGCGACCGTTGAGTCTACACTTGATGCGACCTCCCAAGTGTCGCATGTGACCCGTTTTAATGATCTGGTTGGACCTTTAAATGCCAAGTTGGTGTTGACGATTGGAGATTTGCGTCCTCGATGTTTCCCGAAGCGGCAATTGGGCTTTGGCATTAATATCTTTAAATGCCAAGTCGGCGTTGACGATTGGGTGCGTCCTTGACGTTTCCGAAACAGCAATCCACGCGTCAGCTCTTCATTGGGTTTTGGCATTAATATCTTTAAATGCCAAGTCGGCGTTGATGACTGGGGACTTGCGTCCTTGACGTTTCTGAAACGGCAATCCACGCATCAGCTCTCTATTGGGCTTCGACGTACGTGTGAGAATTAAGGCCGATGGCTCTGATTTTTATGCCATTAACCGCAGGCCTTACGAGTTACCTATAAATAGGCCTCTCCCCCTTAACAGTCCATTGCTTAGACTGTTTCCCCTTAAGAGCGGGTGCTCTGAGGGACTTCATCTTGACTTAATCTTCTTCTTTCAATGGGATGTACCCCTATGGACAGCGAAGACTCAAAGCTTTCATGCTTTCCTTAATCTTTCCTGAAGATTACCACTATCAAGTGATTTCAAGATCAAAAAGCGTCTCTCTGAGTACCTTTATATCCGCGCCTTGATGTAGAAAGTTCAAACTCTAGAGGGTTCTTCTGCAGGTAGGAATCAATTATCACCATGAAATACTCAGTCCAACTGAGTTTTGGTTTTGTTGTCCCTTGAAGAGATTCACTCTCTTTACCTTCTCTTGAAACCTGACTGGTGCGCCCATTATTTGGAAGTCGCGCCTTTTAGACTTCTTGATGAAGCGCGAGTTGATTGAGTCTAAACTCTAACTCAAAGTCCTTTGGACGCAAGTGTGATGAACTCTGTACCTGGACTGTGATACGCGAGCTTTGCATATAGAGCTCGCGTTTGAGGTTGTTGACTTAAAAGAACTTTAATTCTGGTCAAGGGCTTTAGACTTGGATGTAGCAACCCTTGTTTCTCAAACAAGGATGTGGCAACTTTCGCGTCTGGTTCCCTTTGTGTCAATTATTTTGGACGCGGGTCTAACATTTGATCGCGTTCAGATCTGTATACATCTAGAATCCACAACTTCGATCGCGTCTGTTTCTGTCGCAACAGGACTTTGACTTTCTGCGCGGGTCATCCCTGCGTCTGAAGTTTACAGCTATAGCCGCGTCTGTTCTTCAATCTTTTGTTTTCAGGATTCTAACCTTCTGATTTTTACTCCTCGCAGGTAGCCTCAATCATCCTTTCGCATATTCGCTGGGCCCTTGGGAGAATATATCGGCCAGCGAACCTGTTCAATTGTCGACCATTGGAGGAGAAGTCACGCTTCTGTTTATGGGAGACGAGGATTTGCGCGACGGATGGCATCCATCAAGACCTCATTGGATATAATGCACCGCCAGTACCCTCGGGCTCATCATGGTCACAGTGGGTATGGCGGTGGATATGGTGATGGGTATGGTCCTCTTGCAGGTCACGGGAAAGAGGACGTCACCTATAAGGCTTCGGATTCTCCCTTCACCAATCTTACCCCAAAGTGACATCGACGAAAAATCCATGCTCATTGGATGGCTTTCTGGTGGTGGAGATGTTTGTCAACGAAGGACTATGGCCCATACTAGTTGGTCGGGTGGAATCAGAAGGTTCTGCTACATTTTGACCTCAAGAAACACCATTGTTCTCAGCCAAAGATGGACTCCTTCGATGTTTACGTCATGCATCATGATGTAATCAACATCCGATCATCACAACATTGCTCGGCCCTTCTTTGGCGCTCTTTCGAACATCTTGTATTGGAGTAGTGAGACTACTTTAAGGAGTGAGTGCAACCTTTTACTGAGAGAGAGGGACTTCTTTGTACTTCTTTATTATAACACTCAATCTTATTGTATAAGAGAGCGTCTTGTATCACTTTAATATGTCTGGACATAAATAAAAGTGACACTTTTTTCTTTTTTTTCTTGTCTCCTTCCACTATCTTGAATTCCCTTTTTGTATTGAAAATCAGACGAAATGGAAGTAAAAAGATTTTTGACTTGCTAAAAATATGATAATACTTCTAACAAGTCAGAGTCTGTAGGAAAATCCTGTTTCAGGAAATTCAACAATGCTGTCAGAGGTAATTTTAACTTGACAGAAGTAAGATAATTCTTATGGACCTGCCAATCTATAGAGAATGACAAGTGGAATTTGTACCCCCAGGGAGGATGAGTTTCATCAAAGGTTTGGAATTAACTTAACAAAGACCCAGCTGGGAATTTAGTGAAAACACTGTTAATGGTGTAATGTTAACCTGATAATGTTTTGTTTCTTTTTAAATGGACTTGTTACTCTGTTGATGAGAATAACAAGTGAGACTAGACTCGCGGGGAATCTAGGAGGACTTTTTTCATTAGAGATGTGATATTAACTTAACGGGTTGAATACAGTCTTGTCAGAAGTGTGATGTTAACTCGACAAGGGTGTCAGTCAGAGGTGTGATATTAACTTAACTCAAGAGTGTTCCAGCTTCATTTGGGAAAACTGAGAGTGTCACTGTCATAGGTGTAATGTTTAACTTGGCAGTGAGGGTAATGCTAGAGGTGTAATTTTGAACTTGGCATTGATCATCCCGACTTTGACAAGGAAGTCCGAGGGAAAGTCATGGCCATAGGTGTATTGTTGAACTTAGCAATGACCTTGACGCTAGAGGTGTAATGTTAAACTTAGCATCGCTCATTTCAGTTTCAATACGGAAGTCTGAGGGAAAGTGACTGTCAAAGGTTTAATATTGAACTTGACAGCAACTTAATCACTGTTAGAAGTGTAATGTGAAACTTAACAGTAATCCGTCAGAGGTGTGGTATTAACTTGACAGAAATTGGCTCAAGATAGGAACGATTTGGGGACCTGTCGTTCTACTGATGAGAAGTGACAGGTAGAATTTGAAATGTCAGAGGTGTAATGTTAAACTTGATAGTGATTGATTTGCGATATAAGCAATTTTAAAGACTTATCATTCTATTGATAAGAGTTGACAAGTGAAGTTTGAAGTGTCAGAGGTGTAGTATTAACTTAACAAATTTGACGACTTGCTACTCCATCTAGAGCTGAGACAAGTAAGATTTGCACTTACTAGGGAGTATTGAGATTTTTCATTGCCAGAGGTATAATGTTAACATAGCAATGACCGCATTTTGTAGACCTGCCATTCCGTGTATGAGAATTGGTAAGAGATTTAAGAGGAGGGCGTGAGACCAAGTCCACTTAGGATTTTTAGCAAACCCTCAGCTATCAACGGATTTGGTGTGCCTTTACCAACTACCGTTTGAGTTGGGCTAGCCATGCTATTCCCCTCAGCATGATGAGTTGTCGAAGACTTATGTTGGGCTTAGAAGCTAACATTTTCCTCTGTCCTTAGCCGCCGCAGGCATCGGACGTTAATGAAGGTAGAAATACAAAAACCCAAGTTTCGCCATTTGTTGCTTTCTTAATATGTACATCATACATCACGGTGCAGTCAGTGCTCAATTAGCTTGTCACTGGTCTATGGTGATGTGACCTAGTAAAGGAAAGAAGTTTTCTCTGGATCTCGAGTTTGATCAGAGGTGTAATATTAACTTGATCAGAGGAAAAGCACTATTTAAGAAAAGTACTTATTCATGAATCTGCCGTTGATCGGCATCATGAGTGTATCGCCATTTGAAGTTATAAGGCGATATGCTCCATTTGAGTAAACTGACTCTACTACAAATGGTCCTTCCCATTTGGGCTGGAATTTTCCATTTGTTTTATGTGTCATCACCATAGGTCTTCTGACGGCTAAGACGAGGTCACCTTTCTTGAAAGTTTGCACCTTAACTTTCTTGTTGAAGGCTCAGGTAATCCGGGCTTGGTAAAGCTCGATTTGTTGTTGGGCTTGCAGACGTTTATCATCTAAGGCTTCCAATTCTTGAAGCCGCAGTCGATGCTTCTCTTCCTTTGTCATCTCTGCTGTCAAGGCGATGCGTAGAGATGGAATTTGGATTTCTAGTGGAAGCACGGCTTCGCACCCATATACTAAAGAAAATGGCGTAGCTTTAGTTGGGGTTCGAACAGTTGTGCGATAGGCCCATAAGCATTCACCTAATTTGTCGTCCCAGTCACGCTAACTTTTCGAGACAAATTTATTGAGAAGCTTGCCAATGGTCTTGTTGAAAGCTTCTGCGAGACCATTAGCGGCGGGGTAGTATAACCATTGAGGACACACTCTGGATTCTGAACTTAGTGCAGAACCTCTGGAAGGCTTGACTGATGAACTGGGATCCATTGTCATGGACGATTTTCCGAGGTACACCAAAACAGTAAATGACGTGATGTTTAACGAATTTGATCACGTCAGATGACTTTACTTCCTTCAAAGGAATGGCTTCAGTCCATTTAGAGAAGTAATCGGTTATGGCTAAAATGAACCGATGTCTTTTTGATGATGGTAGGCTGATAGGGCCAACTACGTCCATGCCCCACATCTCAAATGGCCAGGCAGAAGTGGTAGAGTGGAGGTATCTTGGTGCTTGATGGATAAAATCACCATGCACTTGGCAGGCGTGACATCTTTTGCATAAGTGATAGCGTCAGTGATCATTGTAGGCCAATAATATCCCAACCTTTGGAGTCAATCCCCAAGTTTTGGGCCAGGTTGATGGGCTCCACACATGCCGTCGGCTTCTTTCAATACCTCCTGTGCCTCTTTTTGTGATAGGCAGCGAAGCAAGATCCCATCATGCGATCGGCGATACAACATTCGTGTGATCGCATTATATTAGAATTTGGGGGCTTTCCTTCTAATGGCAGTCGCTTCTTTGGTATCATCAGGCAGGATGCCGTACAAGACATAATCAATGTAAGAGAATCGCTAGTCCCTAGGCTCTGGGCCGGTTGACGACTCAAGAGCTTCTTTAACTTGACAATCTCCTGTTAGCTTCTGGTAATCCTTAGAAGCAATTCTCGGGCAATACAGGTCATGGCTGTGGACAAGTATTTTATCTACTACTCCAGCTGGAAGGGATAAAGAGGCAGCGAGAGACGCCAGTGCATCTGTATGCACATTTCGCTGGCAGGGTACCTGGTCGATGTAAAAGTTTATGAACTTCCCGGCCATGTGGACAGTTACGCTTGTTGGAACCTGACAAGTTCAAGATGTTGACGCCTCTCCAATTACTAGATTTTGATGATGGACGAACACGACTACTACATGATGATTGCTCTACCTCAGATGGAGTTTATTATGCTTACGGGTGTTTGTGGAAGTTGTTGTGTAAACTTAGAAAGTTTTGTAATAGCCTTGATCAACTTACACACAAAATTAACCTTCCAAGTCGACTTACCCTATTGATATAGTCGACTACCCCAATGTAGTCGACTTGATATATAGCCCTAGTCGACTAGTCACTTAGAACAAAAACTCTCAACTCTCTGTTTGGACTCTGTAAGCCAAATTAGTCGACTTGTCTTTCTTACCTAGTCGACTAACAGATACTCTAGTCGACTAACTCTATTTCCAAGTCGACTAATAGTTGATACAAAAATTATCCAACTCTCTGTATTTTTCTGAAACAAAATTAGTCGACTACCCTTTTTATCCAGTCGACTAATCCAGTGTTTAAGTCGACTACAAGTTAGTTACAGTCGACTAATTTCAGTTATCCAGAAACTTTTGTTTCAACAGACACTTCCCTAGTCGACTAACAATCTTACCTAGTCGACTAATAAGTGAACTTTTGCCTAGTCTAGTCGACTAATCCAGTATCCTAGTCGACTATAAGCAGTTTCTGACTGTTGGACAGTTTCTCTTATCTGATTCATTTGGCAACGTTTTCAAATGTTTAAATTGTCTGAATTGGTGCCATAACTTCCCTAACTGACCCTAGTCTACATCTATATATAGAGAAGTTATTCCAAAGGCCATTCACTAATTCTTTCAATCAGATTTCCAAAGCCAAAATTTTCAGAATCCTGAAAACTGAAATTTGCAACTTCTTTCTTCACCAAAAGCCATTTCTCTTGTGAAGAATTCTGAAGTTAAACCTTCCTATACAGAACCTTGTCCACTACAGATCCTTATCAAGGCTATAGGAAGTTATTGTATTCATTTCAAAGAAAGTTGTACAAGGAGTCTTCTTGGGTGTAGAAGATTGTACAAGGCGTGTTCTCTTGGTGGAAGAGAAGTTGTGCACGTTGGCAAAGGGTGTTTGTCAAGTGGTGCACAAGGCACTTGTTGTAGGGTGTACACAAGGAAAGTAAAGGAAAATCTCAAGCGTTTGCTTGGGGACTGGATGTAGGTCACAAGGACCGAACCAGGATAACTCTCCGTTGTTTGCGTTTGTTTTTCTGTGCTTAATCTCTTGTGATTATTTAATTTCTGCAAGTGATTTGTTTAAAGTTTAAATAACACTATTCACTCCCCCTCTAGTGTTGTTTTGCTTGTTATATAGATCCTACATTTGGTATCAGAGCAGGTTTTCAAGGCAAACAACCATACAAGGATGGCAACGGATTTCCAATCATCCCAATTCAAAGAAGGGCATTCTACACAACGTCCACCGCTCTTTGACGGAACCAACTACAATTACTGGAAGTGTAGAATGAAGATCTACTTGCAGTCGCTCAACTACGATCTTTGGAACATCGTAGAAGCCGAGTACACCAAGCCTACAACCAACTATGGTGCTTGGAGTGAAGAACAAAAGAAGAATGCAAATCTGGATGCCAAGGCGATTAACGCTCTCTTTTGTGCCTTAACCAAAGAAGAATTCAATCGTGTGTCTACATCAACCTCTGCACATCAAATATGGCATACACTCGAGGTAACACACGAAGGTACTAACAAGGTTAAAGAATCTAAAATTTCAGTTCTTGTCCACAGATTTGAATTGTTCAAGATGAAGGAGAACGAAACCATATCCGAAATGGTTACAAGGTTCACCGACATCACCAACACTCTTGCATCCCTTGGAAAGGACTACACTCAAGTTGAACGAGTCCGTAAGATCCTTCGAGCACTCACACCGGAATGGGAGAAGAAGACAACCGCCATTGAAGAGGCAAACGATCTCTCCACCATGACATTAGAAAACCTAGTCGGTAATCTAATGGCATATGAAGTGCAAATAGAAGAAAGAAAGAAGGACGAACAACAACATCAATCCAAGAAGAAAGTTCTTGCCTTCCATGCATCTTCAGATACGGACAATTCGGATGAAGATGAAGAAGAAATGGTCATGCTTTCAAGGAAGTTCAAAAGGTTCTTAAAACAAGGTAAGTATAATAAGAATAAAGATACTAATGAAATTCCAACTTGTTTTAAGTGTAACAAACCAGGCCATATGAAGAAGGATTGTCCATTGATGAAATCAAAAGGACACTTCAAGACTTTCAACAAGTTCAACAAGTTCAACAAGAATAAGAAGGCCTTTCAAGCAACATGGGATGATAGCGACTCATCTTCCTCTGAGGACGAAGAAGAAGCAAAGGAAACCGCCAATATTTGCTTCATGGCCCAAGAAGATGAGGTACAAGATTATGATGCTTTATTAGAAGCCTTTAATGAACTTTATAGTAATTTCAAAACTGAAAAGATTAGAAATAAAGTTTTAATAAAGGAAAATGAAAAACTTGTTAATAATAATTCAATTCTTGTTTCTCAAACATCATCTTTTAGTTCTCAAAAAGAAGAATTTGAAAAAGTTATTGTATCTTTAAAAGAGACAATGAAGTTTTCTTAAAAGAGAATGCTTTACTTAAAAAGGAAACTTTTTCTTTAAATTCTAGAATTAATGTTTTAGATAAAGATATGATAAGTTTCAAAATTAAGTATGAAGATCTTTTGAAAAATGTAAATAAATTTAATAAAGGAAAAGAAAGTTTAAATATGTTATTATCTTCTCAAAAGATGTCTAACAACCATTTTGGTCTTGGTTTTTCAAAAGATAACATGTATAAGCCTACTCATGTTGGTATTGGTTTTTCAAAAACTAATTTTGTAAAATCTACACATGTTCATAATTCATACAATTCTTTTGTAAAAAGAAATGATATTTCAAAAAGAATTAGATGCAAATATATATGGGTTCCAAAGAATCTAAATAATGTTGATAAGAATGTTTATATTGCATCTTTTATACATGATGTGTGTAATTCTAAGAATTATGTTTATACTAACAAATGGAAACCAAATTCTAATTGGATTTGGGTTCCTAAAGGCTAACCTTTTTCGGACCCTATCATGATGGGTACCATATTTATTGTTTTATCTTATAGGTACCAAACAAAGAAAAGTGGATACTTGATAGTGGGTGTTCCAAACACATGACCGGACATATACAACTATTGTCTTCCGTACAAATCAAAAAAGGAGGTACAGTGATCTTTGGAGACAATAACAAAGGAAAAGTTATTGGAACCGGCATTGTTGGTAATCTTTCAAAACCTCTTATTGAAAATGTCCTTTTGGTAAGTGGTTTAAAACACAATCTATTAAGTATTAGTCAATTATGTGATAAGGGTTATAAAATTGTGTTTGAAAAAGATGTTTGTCTTATTTATGATGCTACTATGAAAGATATTTTGTTTAAAGGTTTTCGAAACAATAACATATATGAATTGTCAATAGCATGCATGTCTTCAAATGAAAATTTATGTCTAATTGCTTCAAATAATGATTATTTTTTATGGCATAAAAGATTTGGTCATTTGAATATGAAAACTATTTCTAAGATTTCAAAATTTAACTTAGTTAAAGGTCTTCCAAAAATTGCTTTCAAAAAAGGACTATTTTGTGATTCTTGTCAATTAGGAAAACAAGTTAAATCTTCTTTTAAATCAAAAGATTTGGTTTCTACAAAAAGACCTTTAGAATTATTGCATTTGGATTTATTTGGTCCTACTCGTGTTTCTTCATTAAACAAGAGTAGATATGTTTTTGTCATTGTTGATGATTATTCACGTTTTTCATGGGTGATTTTTCTAAAAAATAAAAATGACACTTTTGATGAATTTGTAAGTTTTGTAAAAGAATTCAAAATCAAAAGTCTCTAAACATAGTCACTATTCGTAGTGATCATGGAGGAGAATTTGAGAATGAATCTTTTTCAAATTTCTGTAATAAGTATGGTATTACACATAATTTGCATTTCTAGAGCATCTCCTCAAAATGGTGTTGTAGAGAGAAAGAATAGGACTTTGCAAGAATGTGCTAGAACTATGCTTATGGATAGTAACTTACCAAAATACTTTTGGGCTGAAGCCACTGCTACTGCTTGTTATGTTTTAAATCGAGTACTTATTCGACCATTTTTAAATAAAACCTCTTATGAATTGTTTCATGATCGGATTCCAAAAGTTTCATATTTTAAGATTTTTGGTTGTAAATGCTTTATTTTAAATACAAAAGATGCTTTAGATAAATTGATGCTAGATCCAATGAAGGTATTTTTGTTGGCTATTCTACTCATAGTAAAGCATATAGAATTTTTAATAAAAATCATTTACTATTGAAGAATCTTTACATGTTAAATTTGATGAATCCTTGACTAAACTTGTTTCTAATGATTCTCCACATGATGATGATCATATTATAGTTTCTCCTAATAAAAATATTGTTATATCTTCTGTTGATACTAACTTGTCTAAGGATGAAGAGATTCCTACCGAGTTACCGAAAGCCTATGTTGAAGTAAGGAATCATCCACAAGATTTGGTAATTGGAGATATAAATCAAGGCGTTCAAACGAGATCCAAGTTGAACTACATGACACAAATTGCCTTCATTTCACTCATTGAACCGAAGAATATCAACGAAGCATGTGCGGATGATTATTGGACAATTGCCATGCAGGAAGAGTTGAACCAATTTGTAAGAAATGATGTGTGGGATCTTGTGCAACGTCCTACTGATCATCCCGTCATCGGTACAAGATGGGTCTTCAAGAACAAACTCAATGAATCCGGTGAAGTCATTAAGAACAAGGCAAGGTTAGTAGCACAAGGGTACAATCAAGAAGAAGGTATTGATTTCGATGAAACTTATGCTCCAGTTGCAAGACTTGAATCAATTCGTATATTACTTGCTTTTTCATGTTTTATGAATTTCAAATTATATCAAATGGATGTAAAAAGTGCCTTTTTAAATGGAATAATTAAAGAAACTGTTTATGTTGAACAACCACCAGGTTTTGAACATGAAAAATTTCCAAACCATGTTTTCAAACTTAAAAAAGCTTTATATGGTTTAAAGCAAGCACCCCGTGCTTGGTATGATAGATTAAAGAGTTTTCTTTTAAATTCTAATTTTAAAATGGGAAGTGCAGATACAACTCTTTTTATCAAACATATTCATAAAGATATCTTAATAATTCAGATTTATGTTGATGATATATTATTTGGTTCTACTAATGATGATCTTTGTCAAGAATTTTCTAAGACTATGCAGAATGAATTTGAGATGAGCCACATGGGCGAACTCACTTACTTCCTCGGTCTTCAAATCAAACAAATGAAGGATGGAATCTTCATCTCCCAATGCAAATACGCTAAGGAACTTCTAAAGCGATTTGGTATGGAAAATTCTGGTCACAAGAATACTCCATGAGTACAACTACTTTTTTGGACAAAGATGAAAGTGGTAAGAATGTCGATCAAAAACTCTATAGAGGTATGATTGGCTCTCTACTTTATATTACTTCTAGTAGACCTGATATAATGTTTAGCGTATGCTTATGTGCTAGATATCAGTCAAATCCTAAGGAATCACATATTAAAGCCGTGAAAAGGATCTTTAGATATTTAAATAACACAGTCAACTATGGTTTATTTTATCCAAAGTCATGCACATTTGATATTATTCTTATAGTGATGCTGATTTTGCTGGTTGTAAATCTGACCGGAAGAGTACTAGTGGTACTTGTCACTTTTTGGGACATTCACTAGTATCTTGGTTCAGTAAAAAGCAAAATTCCGTATCCTTATCAACAACTGAGGCAGAAATATTGCTGCTGCTAGTGTTGCATGTGCCCAAATTATATGGATGAAACAAACCTTACTTGATTATGGCATGACTCTCACAAATTCACCTATTATGTGTGATAATACAAGTGCTATTAATCTATCTAAAAATCCAGTTCACCATTCACGTACCAAACATATTGATATTAGACATCATTTTTTACGTGATCATGCTTTAAAAGGTGATATTTCTTTAAATTTCATATCAACTGATAATCAAGTTGCTGATATTAACTAAACCACTGAAAGAAGATATCTTTATAAAATTTAGAAGAGATCTTGGTATTTGTAATTTTTCAGATTTTTAAACAATTTCTTAGATTTTTTCAAAGGCAGTATTTTTATGCAAGTTAGTCGACTTATAACTCTTATTAGTCGACTTATAAAAGTCTTAGTCGACTTGAAAAATCTCCTAGTCGACTCCTGTGAGAAACAGAAACTTCAATTTCTGATTTGTCCAGAATTAGTCGACTATAGAAAATTTACAGTCGACTAGATCTATTATTAGTCGACTAGTCTTGTCCTGTAAGTCGACTAATACTGTGAATTTCTGTTTTTCTGTTTTCGGTTTTTGATTCAAACCCGACCCAATAACTTAAGTTAAGGATCCGATATCAATTATTTTTAATCCTATCCATTGATTTATATCCAGGATTCATCTTACCCATTCATTTCTTTCCTTAACTCACCCAAACCCTAGAATTTCCTCATTTCTTCTTCCAACCGAGCCTTTCAGTCGACCAGACGAAGAAACTAGGGCACCCGAAGTTCTGCGACTTCTTCCAGCGAATTTCTTCCAAATTCCTCCACTGTTCTTCATTTCAGGGTATAAATCTTTCCAATTTCAGTTCATTACTTCATTATCTACTGTCTCTTGAGTTAATTTCATTTTCATCATGTCTCGTTTCAAGAAAACAAAATTCACTCCTGGTTCATCCTCTTCAACCACTGTTGATTTTAGGACTTATCTGAAAAATCCACATCTAGAGGCTGATTATCTTCGTCTGTCTCAATTAGATATCATACCAGGAAGGTTCATCAAATATGATGATTTTTATGATTATGATATCATGGATTATCTTAGAAATTGTGGTTTATATAACATGTTCTCCTCTGAAGTTAAGGATGCTTATTATCCTTTTCTAATCTATCTATTCTACACCAACTTAGCTTTTGAAAATAATGAAAATAATACCTATCTTGAATCCTATGTTAAAGGTGTTCATATTAAGCTCTCTATCAAGAATATTGGCCGTATCTTATCTATTCCATATTCTGGCCTCACTCTTGATGAGATTGTGATGGATGATGAAGATGTTTTAGGACAAATCTTTCTACCCGGTCAACATCTACCTATGTCCAACAATAAGCTTAAGCCAATTCCCCGTCTAATTGGTCGAATCCTTTCCTATAACATCTGCCCTAAGACTGGTAGTTATAATTACTACTCAAGGGAATTATCGTCCTGTGTCTATGCTATTATGGCTGGACATGACGTTAATTGGGCTAAAATCATATTGACACCATGGTCAAGTTTCATTCTTCTCACCTACCATTTGGCGCCTTTCTCACTCCAATCTTTCGGAAGTATCATGTTGATCTTGCTTCTGAAGAAACTGTTGTCAAGAGTTTGAGTTCTTTGATCGTGCTGCCATTAATAGGATGAAGCTACCTGAGTTTCCTTCTCATGAACCCCAACAACCACCTTCTAATCCACCAAGTCCTCCACATGGTCCATCTACATCTTCACAACCCGATCCTCCTCCAACTCAACCAAATCCATATGCCGATGCTTTCTATAATTCCATGTCCGCCCAGATAGCATCCCTTCAATCTCAACAACAAAATTTGTTGGATTCTCACTCTCGCATCTTGAGAATCAATCTATGATGATGACTAGGCTGCAATCCATTGAGTCTACTCAATCAGCCATAATCAGTCTTCTCAAGATCCATCACCCACCTCCTCCTCCCGGATCCGAAGATTGAAGCTATTGGCGTTGGAGTGTCTTTTTATGCTATTTGCTTTTGAAGAACTCTTATGTATTTTCTGTTTTAAAGACTATGTCAGTTTATGTTTCAGACCTCTGTTTATGTCAGTTTATGTCAGTTTATGTTTTTAAAGACTATGTCAGTTTATGTTTCAGTCTTCTCTTTTTGTTAATGACAAAGGGGGAGAAATGTTGTTATGTAACTCTGTTATGTTATCGTGATAACTCTGTTATGTTATCGTGATATGTGTATCTGTGTATCTGTGTTATCGTGATATCTGTCTTTGTGTATCTATGTGTATCTGTGTGTATATTCTGTATCTATGTGTATCTGTGTGTATATTCTGAAAATTCTGCATGTTGTGCAAAATTGTGACACTATTTGACATATATATGTTATGAATACTAACATATAATCATGCAGGTGCAACCTAACATTTTCTGCAGGACAAAATTTTTATAAACTTAGTTACTGCAGGGGAGTTTTGTTGCAGGGGGAGCCATCATAGACATATGTTGTCATCATCAAAAAGGGGGAGAATGTTGGAACCTGACAAGTTCAAGATGTTGACGCCTCTCCAATTACTAGATTTTGATGATGGACGAACACGACTACTACATGATGATTGCTCTACCTCAGATGGAGTTTATTATGCTTACGGGTGTTTGTGGAAGTTGTTGTGTAAACTTAGAAAGTTTTGTAATAGCCTTGATCAACTTACACACAAAATTAACCTTCCAAGTCGACTTACCCTATTGATATAGTCGACTACCCCAATGTAGTCGACTTGATATATAGCCCTAGTCGACTAGTCCACTTAGAACAAAAACTCTCAACTCTCTGTTTGGACTCTGTAAGCCAAATTAGTCGACTTGTCTTTCTTACCTAGTCGACTAACAGATACTCTAGTCGACTAACTCTATTTCCAAGTCGACTAATAGTTGATACAAAAATTATCCAACTCTCTGTATTTTTCTGAAACAAAATTAGTCGACTACCCTTTTATCCAGTCGACTAATCCAGTGTTTAAGTCGACTACAAGTTAGTTACAGTCGACTAATTTCAGTTATCCAGAAACTTTTGTTTCCAACAGACACTTCCCTAGTCGACTAACAATCTTACCTAGTCGACTAATAAGTGAACTTTTGCCTAGTCTAGTCGACTAATCCAGTATCCTAGTCGACTATAAGCAGTTTCTGACTGTTGGACAGTTTCTCTTATCTGATTCATTTGGCAACGTTTTCAAATGTTTAAATTGTCTGAATTGGTGCCATAACTTCCCTAACTGACCCTAGTCTACATCTATATATAGAGAAGTTATTCCAAAGGCCATTCACTAATTCTTTCAATCAGATTTCAAAGCCAAAATTTCCAGAATCCTGAAAACTGAAATTTGCAACTTCTTTCTTCACAAAAGCCATTTCCTCTTGTGAAGAATTCTGAAGTTAAACCTTCCTATACAGAACCTTGTCCACTACAGATCCTTATCAAGGCTATAGGAAGTTATTGTATTCATTTCAAAGAAAGTTGTACAAGGAGTCTTCTTGGGTGTAGAAGATTGTACAAGGCGTGTTCTCTTGGTGAAGAGAAGTTGTGCACGTTGGCAAAGGGTGTTTGTCAAGTGGTGCACAAGGCACTTGTTATAGGGTGTACACAAGGAAAGTAAAGGAAAATCTCAAGCGTTTGCTTGGGGACTGGATGTAGGTCACAAGGACCGAACCAGGATAACTCTCCGTTGTTTGCGTTTGTTTTTTCTGTGCTAATCTCTTGTGATTATTTAATTTCTGCAAGTGATTTGTTAAAGTTTAAATAACACTATTCACCCCCCTCTAGTGTTGTTTTGCTTGTTATATAGATCCTACAACGTTGTAATAGGGTACTAGATCTTCATGTCTGACTTCGTACTCCCCATGAACTTGGTTGATGATAAGTTTAGAGTCACCATATGCCTCGAGATTTATAACGCCAATCTCATCGGCGAGTTGCATTCAATCAAAAGGGCATTGTACTCGCTACATTATTGGAGCAAGGCTCGGTTAACGAGACGGCTCGAGGAATCACATAGTTCTGTGGGGAGATGAGTACTACCCCTACTCCTGCTATGATATGTCCTTTCAGGCCTATTCTTGATGCACCATCAAAGAAAAGTCGCCACACTTGTCTCTCAAAAAATGTCTGGGTCAGGCATACTTCAGCGACCTCGTCTGGGAGATCCTCGTAAAGTTCGGCTGCCCTCGGATCTGGATGCTCAGCTAGGAAATCCGCCACCGCTTGTCCCTTCATGGCTTTTTGTGGTAAAAAGCGCATTTCATATTGGGATAGAAGTATGGCCCATTTTGCCAATCGGTCGTTTAACGATGATGGCTTGTCATGAGTAACCTCAAAGGGTTAACCTTTGATATGACGTTTATAGTTTGGCCTACCAAATAGTGTCGCATTTCTGAACAGCGAACACCAATGCCAGACATTCCTTCTCGATCGGGTTGTATCGATGTTCGGCCCCGATCATGATCCTACTCAAATAATAGATTGCTTGCTCCTGTCCTTGATCAATGTTCTGGGCTAGTAAAGCTCCTAAAGAATGATCCATTGCTTGGACGTATATTAGGAAAGATTTTCCGAACACCAGAGCTGTAAGGACTGGTGATTGTGTGAGGTATTGTTTAATTTCCTCAAACGCTTGCTAGCAAGCGTTGTCCCAAATGAACGAGACACCCTTTTTCATTAATTTGGTAAAGGGTGGCATCTTCCGGAGAGATTTGAGATGAACCTTCGGATGTATGCCAATCGTCCTTACAATCCCTGAGTTCTCTGAGATTCTGTGGAGGTTGCATCTCCTGAATGGCACGAACTTTTTTCGAGCCCAAGTGAATCCTTGTGGAAGTTACCACGAACCCTAGGAATTTGCCACTGGCCATCCCCAGGAAGGATTTAGTAGATTCATCTTCAACTGATGGGTCCGCATGATGTCAAAGATAGCCTTAAATCGGCTATGTGATTACCTTTAGTGCGGCTTTTTACTGCAATATCGTCAACATAGCATTCCACCGTTTTGCGCATGTGTTCATAGAAAATGGCATTCATGGCCTTTGATATGCGCCCCCGCATTCTTTAGTCCGAAGGCCATGATGGTATAGCAGTATACCCCCAGTGGTGTCCTAAAAGAGGTATGTTTTCATCATCATGAAACATTTTGATTTGATATACCCTGAAAATCCATCCATGAAGGACATTCGCTCGAATCCACACGTATTGTCAATATTGACATCCGTGATTGGCAGTGGGAATTCGTCCTTGGGACAGGCCTCATTTAGATCGCGAAAATCAATGCAGATCCGAATCTTTTCGTTCTTTTTAGAAACGGGGACGATGTTGGCTACCCAATCAGGATGTTGTTCTTTCCTAATGAAGCCAGAGTCTATAAGTTTTTTGACTTCTGATTGAATTGCCTCCATTACTTTTGGACGGAACCGTCGCTGCTGTTGTTTGACTGGCTTTACGTCCGCATTAATGTTGAGGCGATGCATAGCCACTCGAGGATCAAGTCCAGGCATGTCCTCATAATTCCAGGCGAAAACATCTATATATTCTCGCACAAGAGATATTAAATCCTCTTTCTCAGAAGGCGACAGGATTTTGCTTATAAAGATGGGCTTAGGATTAGCCTCATCTCCTAGATTAATCTGAGCAACCTTATCTTCTGTGGGTGGCTCGCGCTGTTCAAAGCGAGTATCCCAAAGAGCATTTAAGTGTTTGATCCAAGGATCTGTATCAGATCGGGTCATTTCTTCATTCCTATCTTCAGGTGGCTTGTTGAAACTATATTCACTGAAAGTTCTCTGAAGATATTGCCGACACTAACATCTGACTCCCACGATGACGTGCCCGATCAGTAATCATGGCATAATGACTCTTCAGAGTCAGAGGCTGATGGGATCGGGGTTGACACATTGCCCAACCCCTGCGAGTCTGATAATAAAATCAGGGGTTTTCCCTTTTGGCAAAAAAGATCAGAGTAGTGTTCTCCTTCCTTTGCCGAAATTCAACCCTGGACCGTTTGTCAGATCATACCCCATACTTTCCATCATTCTGAGTGCATTTGGCTCATAATGATCGAACTTAGGGATTCGTTCTTGCTTTTTGATTCTTCACGGGACATCGGTTCGGATTTAATTCGTCCGAAAAGAATTGGTTTTTGGCCTTTCGTCTTGCTGGAACCATGAATATTGATTCTTGTGCATTACCGGCATCTTGGTACGTTTCGAAAGACGACTTCACTGGTACATGCAATGATGTCAAAGCATCTATTGCCGACCAGAGGTCATCATCCACTTCAGTACTAGTGTCTGACGGCACTGAATCAGAAGCGAACACAAGAAAATAAGCCAAATCTAATTCTTCATTAATATACCATCCGCCTACATCATCGGCGGTGTTATCAGCATCGAGCTTATTAATGCTCGTTACAAGTGGATCTAGTTCCCACATGCACTCTTCTTTTCCGGCTCGGTGTCGGCTTCATTACCAGAGTCTGGCTCCTCTGGTTGCGAGATTTTGTTTGTTTCTACAGAGTCCTGATACAGGAGAGAATCTGTGAAATAGTTCTCGACTCTCTTGAACGGATGCCTTTCGTCAATCAACGTTCGTACCTTTCCACTCCCGTCGATGTATTCATGACTTGGTAGAGAGTGGAGGGAACGATAGAATTACGATGAATCCATGGTCGTCCCAGCAGCAAATTGTATGAGGTGTCGGCATCGATCACGTAGCATGTCACTTTCGACTTTAAATCCTGATTGGTCGCTAATGTTGCATATTTAATATCATATGTCCATACTTATTATTGAATAAAAGCCTGCATTGTCCTAATTAATTGTTTGATTTATTTGCAGGCCCAATCTTTAAGGAGTTGAAGAGAAATGAGCAAAAGCCCAACAAAAATTCTGAATTAAATCAGAATTAATTCGCACACAATAAATCAGGGCAAAATCAAGAGGTTGAAACCAGTTGAGAAGAATCTTCTCAGGATCGATCGGTTAAAGCCAAGAATCCAAGGCCATTTCTTCAAAATCTCGGAGCCAAACTGCAAAACCAACTCCAGATAAAGTCAGAGGGAGACACCGGGGAGACCCACTGTAACGCCCCGATCCTGCGAGTACGGAGACGTTACTGCGACGTATATACGCAAGTCAGAAATACCCTCACGTATATACGCTAAGCATCAGTACAGGCAAGAATCACAGTACGAAAACACGTAGTATTATACATGCCAACATGAGGAGTACAATTTACAAAGTTATCACCGAATGTGATATACTATTACAAGTATCTTATATCACAGCCAGGTACAAAAGTAAAATTTACAATATGAATACAAGATGCTCACGAGCTGAAGGAAAATCCCGCGAGCTAGAAGGAAGAGTCAGGTACGAAAGGAATCGAGACTAGTCAGCCTGCTCTGAGAGGAAAGCTTGATCTTCGGTGGAGGGCTCCACTTCAATCCAAGCTTCGGAACCTAAACATACAAATTCAAGGGAGTCAGAACTCCCAAACAAATGTTCAGATTAGAGCCAAGTGGCATAAGAGGTAAGAGTATGAGAGTTGATATAGCATTATGAATAAGAAGCATGTAAAGGAGACACAATGTGCTATAACTGGCAAACTCGAATGAATCGTTATTATCACTTTTAAATGCTTAATCTTATTACTCATCTTACTCATATGTCTAGGTATGTGCCATAGCGTCCTACTTCACATACATCCACATCTGAGTAAGTTGAGGCTGTTATTGGAAACCAGCGGGGGTATCAACGAACAATGTTTACAGTGGGTCCCGTGCATACCCGGGACCACGGCCCAGGATGTTCCGTTGCTGGAGAACGGAACCTACCGCAAGGCAAATCAGGAGGGTCTTATGAATGCCCTTAATCATGATGGTACCAGGAAGGAGGGAGCCAGCACTCCCCTCGGTCGCCTGGAGGCCCACAGGTCAGACCGGAAGTTTTAGTTGCACAACATGCCTAATACCACTATAAACACGAACATGTATTGATAGCCGCGAGTTTCCCCCGACCCGATGCAAGTTGTCCCTTTTTATTTGAGTTATTATGTATTTATCAGATTCTGGGAATGAGCAGGAACAAGTCAGGAATACATGTATCTCAGGAGTACAGTATGTACTATAATGTATCAAGTAGAAATCAAGATGTCAGGTCATCATTCCCATAGTCGTGATAATCATAAGAGTCAAGTGTATCATGCCGGGTGTCAAGTGATAGCATGACAAGAGGGTGATATTCGTCAAGTGACAAGTCATGTAATAACAAGGGGCAATTATCTGGTAGTAGTATGTCGGGTGGTAACATATCGGTTGACAAGTGATACAACCAAGTGGAGCTGAGTATGCTGGAGGCACAGGTAGCGAACAGAGTTTAGACACTAATACGCTTGGCGAGGTTACCGGGACGACTCGTTTTTAGAATACGAGTGGAAGGTCCGGTAGCAACTTGCCTGGACGGATTTAGTGAATAAAGCGTTGAGCGCTAGGTATGCTAACCAGATGGAGCTGAGAAACCTGACGGTCCCATCACCTCTCTTTCGAGATAGTGAGAGACCGGAGGCTGAACTGAGAAACCTGACGGTCCCAATCACCTCTCTTTCAAGATGGTGAGAGACCGGAGGCTGAATGGTCGCACGAGTTGTTCTATCCTATTACAAGCATTACAATATATCAGTCCGGGACATATCCACAGATTACAACACACACACCTGTACAACCACATCACACTGCTACCAAGGACAACATAATAATGATTTTAATACAAGTCTAATTTCTGGCCAGAAAAATCACTCGCCTAAAAACGCCACTTTTGAAGCTTGTGCGTCCGATTCCCCAGGAGAGGAAAAATACCAAGCGAGCAAAGGAAAGGGGGGCTTGGCCCTTGGGTGGCCGCCGGCCCTAGGGTGGTGCGCCACCCCTGGTGGTGGCCTAGGGAGTGGGGCGGCCCCAAGGAGAGGGAGGAGGAGAGGAAAGGGAAGATGATTTTGTTGTGGTGGTGGTATTGGTAAAGAAGGTGGATTTGGGTGGAGTAATAAAAGAAAGTAAAGGAAGTAGTGGAGATGAAGGTGGTGTTGTGATGGTGAACTTGATGGTGGAAGTGAAGATGGTGGTGAAATTAGTAGAGATGATGGTGATGAAAAAGGTTATAAACATATGGTGGTGGTGTCGTAGTGTTGTCGTTGTAATCGTCACCGGAATGATTACCGGAATAATCGTAAACGATTACCGGAATAATCACCGGAGATGTTACCGACGAAGAAGAGCTCGGCTCCAATCCAAAAGGAGGTGGCCGGCCCTTGAGGAGAAGATGGGGTGGTGGTTTTGTGGAGAGGTTTTGTTGTAGTGGTAGTTTTTGGAAAAGGTAAAGGAGAAGGTGGAGGCTTTGGTGGAGTTTTTGGAGTTGTGGTAGTTTAAATGGAGATGGAGAGGAAGAAGATGAAGGTAGGAAGTTAGAGAAGTTGTAGTGGTGGTGGTTGTGGTGGAGATGAAGGAGGAGTTGGTGGTGGTTAAGGTGTCGGTGAAGAGAAAAATGAATTGAAATGAAGGTGGGTAGAATGTGAATTGAATTTCAAGGATGAAATTTTGATTCTTTATCATTCCCTACTTTATTGAATTTCGAGGACGAAATTTTTATAAGGTGGGTAGAATGTAATATCCCTATTTTTAAGTACGGGTATTTAAATAAAATATACTGGTATTTAAATGTGTACATGTATTTATTATCATGTGATATAATATACTCGTTGTTAGTAATATCTATATTGTTATTAATTATTTATCTGATGTGGTGTTAAGTGTTGCAGTATTGTTACTATTTATATTTTTGCAGTTGTGTTATTCCTGAGCAGATTCCTTCTCCCTTCTTT